>JADDON010000788.1:0-20684 GCA_017140175.1 Fusarium staphyleae | reverse complement strand
TCCCCGCAGAATCAAATCGGGCCACAGCCTGAATTCGGTCGGTCACTGAATTGCCTTGTTCTCGGTTCTCGTGCGTCTTCGGCTCTGAGAGTCCCTTTGCCTTTTGGTTAGCTGGAGGCTTCGAAACAATACTGCACACACACGCTCCGTCAGGCCCCGTTGCTGCCGACGCCCACTCCCGACTCCGAAACTCCGCTGCTGCCGCCGACGCCGCCGCCGCCTCATCCTTATCTCCCTCTCCATGTTATAGCCTTTCTCATTCTCATATCAAGATGGCTCCCCACTTTGTCGACGACAAGACGCCCATCTGTCTCCCCTTCATCCTCTCCCAGCTCAAGATCCACCGCCAGGAGGCTCCTGACCGCCCCTTCGTCATAGGCCTCAATGGCATCCAGGGCGCAGGCAAGTCTACGCTTGTAAAGGCCTTGTGCGTAGCCCTCGAGGCCCAAAAGGTACCGACCCTCGTCTGCAGCATAGACGAGTTTTACCTCACCCGTGAGGACCAAGTCGCCCTAGCCGAGTCTCACCCGGATAATGCCCTTGTGCAACACCGTGGGGAACCTGGTATGAATCTCATCTCACGAGCCACGACCTTACAGCCTCGCTCGGCCTGAATACCTCTGACAGTATCGCAGGCACTCATGACTTGCCTCTGGCCAAAGAGTTCTTTGACGCCCTATTAAAAGGAGAGCCCACAAAACTCCCAAAATATGACAAGGCCATCTGCGGCGGCAAAGGCGATCGCCTTCCAGAGTCTGAATGGACCCCGGTCAACCAGCCTGGGCAGCCCAAGGTCCAGGCTATCATCCTCGAGGGGTGGTGTGTCGGCTTCCGTCCCCTGACCCGTGAAGGCGTCGAGGCGAGGCTGAACATGACCAACCGTACTCTCAAGCAGCACAAACTCGAGCACCTCCTCTTTGTCAACGAGAAGCTGGCAGAGTACAACAGCCTTACCGACCTGTTCGACTCCTTTATCCAGATCGACGCAGAGGACCTTGGATACGTATACGGCTGGCGACTAGAGCAGGAGGATCACCTCCGTGAAGAGCGTGGCGACCCCGAAGCCGGTATGACCTCGCCAGAGGTTGTCAAGTTTGTCGACGGTTACTATCCTGCTTACGAGCTCTACACTGATAGCATGAGAAAAGGAGTCCTCCCGGATCGACCAGGTCACCAATTGAGAATGGTGGTGGGCCGTGACAGGAAAGTAAAACATGTTCGCCGCATCTAAAAGAAAAGCACTCTCTTGCCTGATTAACCTCATATGGTACTGAATCCTCTCAGCGAGCCTATACCGCCACAAGACGTGATTATCGTAGCAGTTGTCTCTAGAAACCCCCCCATGTAAGTGAGCTCAATATTGCTCTCTAGGTGTCGCCGAACGCCCCTCGGAAATCCCACGCTTCAGGTATCGAGCAAATCAACCTCAACGCCAGCATAATGCAGTCATATCCGTCATAACAACTCATCCCCGCCCTCATAGCCAGACCTCTTGCCAGTACCCGCCCCTACACGCCCTTGTCATCCACCACTCGCTGACCATCCTGCTTCATCTTACATAGCTTTCGGTCGATGGCTTCTGTCCGGAGACGCACAGCTTCTTCGCGATGGGCGGCTTCCTTCTCAAACTCTTGGACGATTCTCCGCTTGTGCCTCCTGGCTTCGGTCAAGCTCTGCATGAAGCTGGCAAACTGGTCGACAAACCATTCACCAGAGGTTTCCCAATCCTCGATGGACATGTTTGAAAACAAGTCGTGTTGTTCCTTCTCGCCGAGATGGCGGAACTGGTCAAGCTTGGCCGACAGGTTGTCAGCGTTGATGCCAATGCCTTTCTGCTCCTCCTTTGAAGGATCAAAGTCAAAAGGTTGTTCTTGTAGGGCAGTGAATGGCATTGATCTGAGCGCCCGGTCATCGTATTCAGGATGTGGCCGGCGCCGTTTCTTGTCCCGGTAGATTGTAGTAGGAACCGTAGTGGCTGGCATTGAGCTCTCCAAAAGAGCAGTTTCCACGACTGGGTTGGACTTCTTAGGCTTGGGCGTCATATGCTCCTCTTCTTGGGAACCAGATTCAGCATCTTCATCGTCAATGTGCTGGACCAGAGGCCGGCGTGGCTCTTCTTTCCTCTTAGGTGCCTGCCATTGCACTCCTCGGACTGTGGGCGATGGACTCCTTGCTGGATCCCCTATCTCATACGCTTCGGATCTACCAGTATGGGATTTTCGAATTCTGACCTCACGCATTGGAAGTTTAGAATCATGCCTTGCTGGTGATTCTGGGCGAGCTCGGTCGTCTTCGCGATGACCGTTCGGCCTTACACGGCTACCCATACCGGTATCTTGGAATCCGTCTCTCATCTGGGAAACATGATTCTGCGCAGGTCGACTGACGACGCCCATGCGGAGGTCGTCCCCCATGAAGAAAGCGTCATTGGTATGTGAAGGCCGTGAAACACGATTTCGATCCGGGATATGATGTGACGGAATGTTTCTCCTCAGATCCCGAGTCAACTCTGGATCGAGCTTAACGGATTCAGCGCGCTCATTCTGAGGGGTTGTAATGCCAGACTCCATAAAGTTGTCTCCCAGCTGAGACCCAGAAAAGAGGCCCTGGCGACGATCGCCCGAGCTGATCCGAACTCGATCATTCGGGGAAGACGAGATCGAAAGTTGTGGTGAGCGGGGTGGCGGTCGGCTTAGAGGGTGATTCTCACGAGGAGGCGCAGAGTATCGGCCTGCGACGCCAGTCACTTCTCGCAAATCGGCCGCAGTTCGTCGTATTGGGGCCGGGGCAATTGTCTGAGACTGCTCTGACATCAGGGGTTTTCCAACAACCTGGGACTGTGCCGACTGTGCTCCATTCGTTTTTGGGGCGCCGCTGGCGAATGCTAGGAGCCGGCCGCCTCTGTCTTTAAGGCTCGGGGCCATCCCGCCAGATGTGTTGCGCGAGAGCTGCAGCGACGGCGGCGCGCTTCCTGTCGGTTTGTGACGTTGCGACTTGGGATCGATAGCGTAGTTCGTTCGCGTAGATGGTTGCATTAGGACGCCTCGTGCTGGCGAGATATGAAGAGCATCCCCTGACAGAAGCCGACGCGAGAAGAAAGCTACAAGTACAAGCTCATCAGTGAAGACATACGACAAGCTGTACAGCTGCGGCGGTTCATGAGACGTTAGCACAAGGTAGTTATGGCGTTGAAAAGCTGTACAGTTCGGATGTTGAATGGGTGATATTATTTACGTACCTTAACAAAGTAAGTACTACTAAGGTAGTCCAGTTGGTTGACGCTTAACACGGTTTCAGAATGCACGCCTGGGAAAGCGCTACCACACAGTCGCGACGTCAGGTGACGTTGGCGGGGCAATGCTCACTCACCTAACGTTAACTCCAAGCCGGGGCAGGGGTCACTTCATCACTTACACCACTTACACTACTGCTTTGGCTTACACAATGTCATATCCTCGTTCATGATCAGATCAACTGTAGCAGTCATTAAATTCTGTATTCTAACATGCTGCGACGGTCGACAGAATCTCCTGCTCTTGTTCGTGTGACAATGCCGCTCCACCAAAAAGTTCATCTAAAAATCGACTTACACTCGACACGAACCTCAAAGCCAACGGGCTGTCGGCTTCTAACAAGAAGTCGAGATCGGTCTTTTGCGCTTCGAAGCGGTTCAAGCAAAGGACTCAAGCCTCTTATTCAAACTTAGGAAATAGCTCTACATATCGGGTACTCCGGCCAATGCCCGGACTGTCATGTCGGTGTCGGCGATCGCTCTGAGACGTCCACGAAATGGCATCCCCGGGTCCCCATGGAATCGCATTTTCTGCCCAAATCTAACATCATGTGAGCCAGCATCGGAATTCCGAGCACTATGACCCCAATAAACCTTCTTATCGCGGACTCTCCATCCATTCACACTGCAGTTAGCCCATTCGGACCGTCTGGACCATGGCCCTGCAGTCCAGTGGCTGCTCAGCAGAACACGTTCAATGGCTTCTAGAAGCTTTTTTGACTCTGCTCTTGCACTTGTCTTCGGTCGTATTCTCGCCAAGACCGTGATCACGATCGTTGTCGGCAGGCCCTTGGCTCTGGAGAGTGATATGGTAGTTCCGCCATTGACAGCAGCAGGAATAGTATAAAGAGCTTGAATATGCCCCATGAGTAGAAGCGTCTGAACCCATCTAATCATACAAAACACATAGTTTCATTATGTATATCAACTGGTTTTACACGCTGTTGTCTCTCGCCCTTGTGGCGCCTCTCCATGCCCTCCCTGAGCCCATTGATGCTCAGGTTCACCACACGGGACCCTGTTCCGGTAACACGCCTTCTACTCGAGACCAATGGTGTGGTTTCGATATCAACAGCGACTACTACTCGGTTATCCCTGACACTGGTGTAACGAGGGAATATTGGCTGGAGATTAGCGAAGTAGTTGTTGCGCTTGATGGTGTGGAGAGAACAGCTCAGGCCGTCAACGGGACAATTCCAGGTATGAGAACTATTTCCCCTTCTAATATCTTGAATCTATTAGACCTGGTGCATATCAGCCAACCATAACATTTACTAACCTCAACCAGGGCCAACTATATTTGCGGACTGGGGCGATAATGTTATCGTCCACCTGACAAGCAACCTCAACACTTCCACCAACGGCTCATCATTTCACTTTCATGGTACACATCAAAACTACACCAACCCCCAAGACGGAGTCGTCGCCATCACTCAGTGCCCCACTGCCCCTGGTTCATCAATAACGTACAAGTGGCGCGCCACACAGTATGGCACATCGTGGTATCACTCACACTTTGGCCTCCAGACGTACGAGGGAGTCTTTGGAGGCCTGATCATCCATGGGCCGGCAAGCGCAAACTACGACGAGGATATGGGAACTATCATGCTTAGCGACTGGTCGCATCAGAGTGTCCATCAACTGCTGCCCCAGGTTCAACGAGAAGGCCCAGCGTTGATGGATACGGCTCTGATCAATGGTACTAATGTGTTCGGCAAGGACGGTGACAAGAACCAGACCGGAAAGCGATTCTCGATGAACTTTGAAAAGGGCAAGACATACCGTCTGCGTCTAATCAACGTCGGTATAGATACCCTTTACAAGTTCGCCATTGACCATCACACCCTCAAGGTCATCGCCGTGGACTTTGTCTCGATCAAGCCATATGAAACAGACCACATCAGTCTAGCTATCGGTGAGTTATCTCAAGAGCTCTAAACGTCTCATAGATCCTAACGTTTTCAGGTGAACGTATCGACCTTCTTGTTACTGCAAACCAGGCCTCGAAGGCCTCTTCCTTCTGGCTCCGCGCCATACCCCAGCTAGACTGCACCAGAAACGCCAACCCGGACAACATCCGCGGTATCATCCACTATGGCTCCAACGACTCAACACCCACAACCACCGGACGTAAGTTCGAGGACAAGTGCAAAGACGAACCTTACGAAAGCCTCGTCCCAGTTGTACCCCGCAACGTCGGACCACCCAACACCGAAGTCATCCAGAATGCGAATCGCACCTGGAACGAGGACGGCATCATCAAGTGGTCTCTCAACAGTACCTCTATGGTTTCCGAATGGGATCATCCTTCTCTCCTCAAGATCCGCACAAACGCCTCATTTGCTCCCTCCAACGCCGTCATTCGCGTTCCCAAGCCCAACGTATGGGTCTACATTGCCATCGAAACGGATCTCGACATCTCCCATCCCATTCATCTACATGGCTATGATTACCAGATCCTCGCACAAGGCCCCGGACCGTATGGGCCTAACGTCACTCTCAAGACCGACAACCCCCCACGCCGCGATACCGCTCTCCTCCCTGCTAAAGGACATCTTGTGCTCGCTTTCAGGACTGACAACCCCGGCGTCTGGCTCATGCACTGCCACATCGGATGGCATGCTGCAGAGGGCTTCGCACTGCAGTTTATTGTCCGTGAAGATGAGATTCCAGCTCTTATATCGGATGAAGAGACCAAGACCATGCAGCAGGGTTGCAAGTCGTGGAAGGAATTCTCGCATCATATGGAAATGGAGCAGGATGATTCAGGTATTTGATGAACAGCCGTGGCTTCGGGCTCAACGATCCTATTGCTTTTAGTAGACATTGATAGATTATAGAGATTGGACTGTGTTTGCAGGCACCAGATAATGACACATGAACCACAGCTGGTGAGGTCCCCGACGAAAGAGTGTGCCAAATGTCTAAACACGCCACCATGTTTCGTTTTCTCTGTTCCTTATTCCGCCATTCCCTTTTCGCGCTATTGTTCACCTCAAACACCTTTCCATTCCCTCAAATCAAATAGCAACCTCATGGGTAGTAAAGGGTATCTAGGCATTATTCGACAAAGGGGAAAGCACATGTATCATCTTAACATCCCATCATCGCCCTCTCTCTCTTTCTCAACGCCAATTGTCAAAGTAGTATAATCACACTATTGCTCAGTCAGCAAGGTCATCATCCATTACATACTCCAGGAAGGACGAGCCTGGGTGAGATTCTCCGCAACAGGGGCAAATTCCCTCTTCATCGTCCCAATCAACATCACTGATCTCGTATCCACTAAACCGAGAAAATTGGATCCAATCGCGCTCTTCGACATCACGAGAGATGGGAACTCGCTTCCAGATGACTGTCTCCTCGTCGCGGTTCGAGGACGGGTGGCCCTCTTCTTTCGGGGCAGGCGGAAGGGCTCCCAGCCTAGCATGATTGTGCTCGATTGAGTGGGCGTGGTCAGAGTTGGAATCGTCGTCACTGTCTTCGTCGCTGTTTTCTTTGGCTTTCCAGGCCCGAATGACCCTAGCGCACCATCTTTTACCTGAAAGAGGCTGAAGATGACAAGAATGCGCGATGTAGGAGGCTGGTCCATCAAGGTACAGGCCTTCATCCTTGAGCATACCGCTCAGCTCAGCAGAAGCCTTCATGCCAGTATCATCAAAGGGCATTCCCGTAACCTGGAGTTCGTTTAGGGTGCAGCCGAGTTCGTGAGAGCAGATATCATGCAGCTCAGACCCAGAAAAGGGGAGAAGTGTGTCCGAAAAACTCACAAGGTCAATCCGCAGAGACGTCAGGGAAGGCAGTAGTCTTGGTCGTGGCTGCTTCTTGTACTTGAAGCTCGGATCGAAGGGCGCACGAAGTCCCTCGAGAAAGTCAACAATCTGATTCCATGTGTAGCACCGGAATCCACCTCGAACGAGAGGGGACTCCGTTGGACGAAGGTGGACCTTTAAAAGCTGATCCTTTTTGAGGTCTGAATGATAGCATCGGTCCAATTTGTGTTTGCGGCCACGTTGATCATCGTAGTATCGCGCGATGATGCGAAAGTTGATATGCGTAATACCTTGGCGGAACTTGGCAGGGAGATCGGAAAAGGCACGGATGGCCTGGGGGTTGGTAAAGGTGAATTGGTTCGAGTCCCAAAGATACCGGGTGCCCTCGACATGAAGAGCTCTGCAGGTGGCAAGGGCATGGATAGAGATTTGGTTGCGTCGTGTCTTTTCCTTTTCGGACAGATTCTCGGGTGTGAGGGGGGACAAGGGGTCAACAATAGGGTGAGGTGACTTCATGGCGAACTTGAGGATGCGGAGAAGGATCTCCATGGGCAAGTAGGGGCGGTCCAGGTCTTGGACGGTAACAGAAGACTGAGTCTTACGCTTCAGAGGATTGATTTGCTGCATGTGGTTCTTGGCGACGGTAGACCATGAAATGCCATTATCGCGGAGGATGCGCTTTAATCTCATGTTCTCCTCGGCAAGAGACTGGTTTGCACGTCGGAGAGGATGGCTAAAGGCCGCCTGGGCCTGATCTTCCCGGTCCCTGCATTCCCAGGGGAAGACGGTCTTGTGGTTTGTTAGTGACATGGCTGAGGGAAATGAACTGGTGAAATTACTCACCGACCCAGTGCCCGACATATTTGCGATGAGAACTGAGACAGTCGGTGTAGATGGCTGAGCCGTGTAGGCGGCTTTAAGCAATGCTCAACTCTGGATCAAGGGTAAGAAGTCGAAAGTTGATGTTGTGCCCTCAGGGTAGAAGAGGAGACGTCGTGACAAGGGCTCACAAGGGTAGGGAAGATCAGTGATGGTGTTGATAGCGAAAAGTATGAAAAACGAGACGATGGAAAATGATCAAGCCTTTAAATCTAATGGTTCGGACGATAGAGGCAGATTAAATAGGCGGCAATCCTGTTGCGCCGAAGTGAATCAAGTTTGTTGTCTCTCGGATGCTGTGAATGGTGAAGCGCTCAGACTGTGCGGGACAGTCACAACGTGTGGGCGTGCTTTGGGAGGCACGCTCAGCCGAGAGAAACGGCCACAGGCTCGTGGAGCCCGGTCTGGGGAGAGTTGACGACCGCAATCGCTGGAAGAGATGAAAGTTGCGACGCCCGCGAAGCAGCTAGAGTCAGTAACTGACGTCCCAGGATAGGCAGTCCTCCTCCGAGTGGGAGTGTCAAGACTGGCGAGGATGAAGGTCGGATGTTGTATGAGGGTTTGCGTGGGCGAAGTGGTCGGGAAATCTGCTACTCTCGCACTACTATGTACGGAGTAAGGTGTGACGTGATGAGCTCAGCGAGATAAATTATTCAGTACAGGAAGGCACGCATGGGGAGAAGAAAAGAAGGGCCGCGGGGCAGGACGGCGGGCACGAGGTAGGAAGGAACGGATGTTGCGAGAAGGTATGATGAATGCTGCCAGCTAAAGTAAAAGGCAAAGTAATCCGAAAGGCAAACTGTGCGAGCAATCTAGACCTCACTGGCAAGGCATCAAAAGAAGCTCGTGCTCTACTGCGACTCAACAAGCTTCATCGTTGACTGGTGTGAATCACCAAATAAAGCCTTTGGCTTTCTGATTCCGTAGGCTAGAGTGTCATACAGGTGTTTGAAACTGTAGTACTGGTGCTATCAACGATAAAGACAGACAGACTTAGCTTATGTATGGGCTGTTATTTTACTTTGTCTAAGCATATGGACAGTTTGCCGAGCCAACAAAGATCACTGCGACAAGAGATCAAACGTGGTAACTTTAATAGGGCCCATGAGAAAATCAACAGTTAGGCCTCTGAAATTGTCCATCACTATTAGGTCTGAGGTCGAGTGAGTCATGTGATTGATGCTCCTAGAATGTCTGAATTCTAGAAGTGACTACACCCACCCTGCGAACATTTCAATATCCCAAATAAGGCTTTTCTAAGAATAGAATAATTATAGTACTCAGACATACTAGACTGACTGAAATGGCAGTTATCATTATCGGAATGGCATCTCACATAACCTTACAAACCGAGGGAGTCAGGGATAGAAGCCAACTCTGCGAGTCTTATCTATCACCACCAGAATACGGAGTACTTGCCTCTGAAATCGACCGCAAAGGTCGATCGATCCGGGATAACACGATCTCTTCATCGGAGCGAGCTACTGAAGCGAAACTACGTACTGGACCCATTGTTTGAAGAGACAAGCTGCGCTCTACTCCCTTTCTGGCTTGCGCCCCGCTATTTCCGAAAGCTTCAACAGACAAACGAGTTTGATTCACTGCCTAGACTGCACACTGGGCTGAGCATGTTTACACAGATGAAGCTCTATATAAATTAGCCTTTATATAAGTGGCATGTAAGTTACGCATTGGTTGACTATTTGAGCAACGCCCTCAAGAGTGACCAGGTAGATACGTAGATAGTGGACTAACAATCTGAGACATTGAACCAGACCATCATTTAATAACTGCCGATAACTCAAGGGAAAACAGTTCCATACAAGCTTGCTGAGGAGAACACTCGTCTCACCCAGAAGCTGATGTATCGCCCGTGACGTCACCACTCAATCGGCGTTTGTTCACGATCTCTACCCCCCACTACACCTTGCATGGCAACTGAACATCGATGATGAAATATCGACGATTGTGCCATGATGGCTTGATGCGTAAGCAAGTAGCTTCGGAGTAAAGTATAAAGTGTTTATGAGCAAGCTACACCCAGGTACTTGATCTTATCATCAAACACCCTCACCAACAATCACTCAGAATCAACTCCATCAACCCCATCAAAATGTCCTTCTCAAACGCTGATACTGGCGATGCCCCTGCCGACCCTTACAAGAAGGCCAACCTTGAAGATATCCCTCTCCAGACCAAGATCGAGGACCTGACCGAGTTCATCAACAAGTGCAAGTTTGGCATGATGACCACCCGTGGCTCTGAGTCCGGCAACCTTGTCTCCCGATGCATGGCGCTGGCCGCTACTGTTTGTTCCCCCTCCTACCATGCGGGCTAGTTATAATATGTCTGACTTGTAAACAGGAGGCTGGAGGCATTGACCTGCTCTTCCACACCAACACCGAATCTGGCAAGACCGACGATCTCGCTGCTGACCCTCACGTCAACCTCTCCTTCGTCAACGCTTCTGGAGAGTGGGCTTCTATCGCTGGATCTGCCAGCGTCGACACTGATCGCAGCCTGGTCGCGAAGCACTACACCCCGACCCTGAAGGCTTGGCTTGGTGATCTTGGCGACGGTGTCCACGACGGTTCCGAGAACGATCCCCGCATTGGTGTCATCCGCGTCAAGACGGTTTCGTCGACATACTCGTTGGTGTCCAAGAACCTTTTCAGCCGCGCTGCTGATATCGCCTCGAGCACCGTCACTGGCAAGCCCGCTTCGCCCAACAGCCTCAGGGAGCTTTCGGAGGGTGATGTGCGATCGTGGCGTGCTTCGCGAGAGTAATGGCCTACATAATGCAAGAACTCGCTTGTACAATAGGAATAGTCATCAATGGCGGAATGAATTCATGACAATATTAGTATCAATACATCCTACTGCTTTGCATAATCTGCCTTCCATAATCTGTTCCACTTCTCCTTATCGACTGCGAATTGTCGCACGTAGTCATGTTCCAATTCGTGTGTTCTGCGGCCAAGAAGAACCAGGCTGTGAAGAGGAGGACCAAGCTCCTCGTCGGCAGAGCAAAGCTCCTCCAGGGTGCCAGCCACGAACTTTTCTGTCTCACCTCCTACCCGAGCAGCACCTATGGCTAGGCTGTCCTTGGAGTACACACCTTCTTTGCGTTCATCCTCGATTTCCAACATCTGCTGTGCGCATTGGCCCACAGTCATGTAGCGTGGAGGCTCATATATCAGCCGCCCTCGAGCGAGGTTCTCCAAGCTCTGCTCCTTGACTTTGATATCTACCAAAACAAGAGTATGTAAACCGATGTCGCGATTTTCCTTTATTCGGTCGTAGAATGACGCTGGCTTCCACGAGTCTGTAAAGAACACCATAGACACAGTCTGGCCAAAGTTGTATAGTTGGAGACCGCAGGCACCGATACCGGACATAATGGAGGCGTTCGGAACGGTTCGAACGGGAATCCCGAGTTCGCGGGCACGTAGGACTAGATCGGTGTGTGTAGTTGCGCTTGTAGAAGTCAATGTATGCAATTCTATGCCTCCCAGACTAGTCCAACCTACCCGAAAGGATCACCGACGACGAGGAAGGCCACGTCTTCGTTCTCAGCATTCCGAAGAATCTCGTCACTGTTTGACTCGACCATCTCACGATCGGCCACCGTAATAGATCGACCATAGTAAGATTCCTACTACAAGTCAGTGTCAACCACTCCAACGAGCATCCAGGGTGAGCGCGTACCAACACAGCCTGATCCACAAGCAGGATGCTGGTGTATGCTTCGAGATAGACCCTGGAGGCCTTCTTGACAACCTCCAAACCCTTGACAGTGATGTCTGTCTCGTCAGAGAGACCAAGGCCCACGAGGTACAACATGATGATCTTTTGCGCGTTCGCCGTTAAATCTCAAAGTGAAAACCCTCTCGACGAGCCCAGTAGAAAAAAGATGCCCCGCGGCGGGGTACATTTAGCGCTTCGCGCCTGTGACGCCATGTCGAGTAACTGTGTACCCCTGCTGCGCTACCGCTAACTGCCTTCGCGACATCCATGACCCAAATCTCAGCTTTTGCATCAAATTGTTCTAACTTTTATCCTTGTAACCTCCACGACGTCGCTTACAATGTCCGACTCCAAGAAAGGAGGCGCCTCCGGCGGCGCTCCATCGGGCGATACCGACTTTCGAAAAACCTGGGATCTCGAGGAATACGCGGCGAAAGGAAAGGAACGCGAAGCGAAGGAGAAGGAGGAAGCCAAGGCGCGCTACGAAGCCAAGCTCGCGGGCAAGAAATACTATAAGCCCCTGACTGGCGACGAAACATATACCTCAGCCAGGCGCAATGTCATTGATCTCACCCAGCAAGTTGGCAAGACGCAGCTCGTACCCGCGGGTGCAGGTGTCGGGAAGCGCGGTCGTGGTGCTGGCTTCTACTGCGAGGCCTGTGACCTCACGTTCAAGGACAACAAACAATTCGTGGAGCATTTGAATACGCCGCAGCATTTGCTCAACACGGGTCAGACGACCGAGGTCAAGCGAGCTACGGCCCAGGAGGTCCATGAGCGCATCGAGTACTACATCCGACGGCGGGAGGACCTGGAGAAGGAGAAGCAGACTAGTCTTCACGAGCGGCTGCAGCTGCGGGAGGAGGAGGCAGAAAAAGAGGCAGAAGAGCGGCGACAGAAGAAGAGAGGGGAGGTTGAGAAGAAGAGGTTAGAACGTGAAGAGGCGGCTAAGGTAAAAACCGAGTATGGAGAAGATGTGCGGAACCTTGGAGAGCATGACGAGGACGACATGATGGCGTCAATGGGATTCACTGGGTTTGGAGGGTCAAAGAAGTGAGTGAGGGGTGCCAGGGCCATGCGTGGATATTTGGAAAGATCGATGATACCCCGTGTAGAATATCAGACTGTACAACGTTGCGTAGATTATCGGAAACCTGAACTTGTATATAGATGATGCTCGAAGTGATGGAAAGCTGATGTCGACGTAGGTAGTTAAGGATCTACCGTCATGCCTTGATTCGGCAAAGTTGGAGCTGTTAGAATGGTAGTCTAAATCGTTATCGATATATACATTAGTAGTTTATGAATAGCATCCCTAAATTTACAAGACAAACGCGCCTATCTTACATCACGACTACTATCGAGGTGGGGCCGTCCGTCGAACAGTTCCACGAAGGTGACGGGAGCCCCCGCCTCGACAAAGACCGCTTCCCCCACCACCCGACACCACCATCAGAGCATCCTAGTCATTATACTCAGCCTCGTCGAGGACCTTGCATAACTATACGTTGTGTTACTTTACCTCTCCTCTCATTCTTTGCTAGCGCGGGCTTCATCTGTAACGCTCTCTTCTGCCACATTCCGACCTCCAGCTCCCTCACGATGGCTGCGAGCTCTGCCCCGGCCGCCTCGATGTTGAAGCGCCAGCTCAAGGAGATGCAGGCTGGCAAAGATATCCCTGGCATCTCGTGCGGTCTCGTCAACGATAACAACATATTCGAGTGGGATGTTATGCTCATGATTAGTGACGAGTGTAAATACTATGGCGGTAATACTCCTTCTTGCTTCCTGGACCACAGCTCGCCTCCATCTTGATGCTAACTCTTCATATCCAGGAGGCAACTTTCGCGCACGTCTCGTCTTCCCGCCCACCTACCCGCACATGCCTCCCTCGCTCACCTTTCAGAGCCCGATACCCTTCCACCCCAACATATACGAGAACGGCAATCTCTGTATTTCCATCCTCCACCCGCCCGAGGAGGACCAGTACGGCTACGAGGCTGCTTCGGAGCGCTGGAGCCCCGTCCAGACGCCGGAGACCATCCTCCTTAGCACCATCAGCCTATTTCACGACCCCAACGACGAGAGCCCTGCCAACGTCGAGGCCGCCCGCATGCTGCGCGAGGAGCGTGAGGGCAAGCATAAGGACTTTCGGAGGCGGTGTAGGAAGTGTGTGAGGGAGAGCTTGGGAGAGGACTAGAGAAGGAAGAGTGAGATTGGGAAGGCAAAAAATTGGGCGCCATGGGTTGGCGTTTGCAAGCGTTACTGGCCAGGATCTGAGGATGGAGCGGATAGTATATGAGCATTCGGCTGGCGTCATGGAGCGCTCTCCTGTTTTGAATCATGATGAATATAAGCGACTTCCCCGGTTAAGTATTCACAGACAACAAGTATGGGTGTCAAAAGTGATGTCGGTATTTAAATAGACGGTGGTGTTTACGGGCTTTGCTCGTCGTCCACAAGTTCAATAACCTTCCCGACCACTCGATCCCACTCTTCATCCCATCGCAACGCTCCCTCGTTGACAGCCCCTTGCTTCAAGTGGGCCAGCTCTTGTTGGCCAGAGAAGCCAAACAACCTCCTCAGTATATCAGCCAACTCAGAGGACGTTTCGAAGCCGCATCCATTCTGCCCCTCCTTGACGAGCTCACTGAAGCTCTCAAACGCCGCATACGCTGCGACAGGCAGGCCGGCGCCAAACATGTCCACCACCTTCATGGGAAGGTCGACACCAGAGCTGGACTTGTGCAGCGAGATGCCGAGGTCGGCACAGGCGAGCAGCGAGGCGTAGTCTCGCGTCGAGAGCCAGGCAGTCACAACGCGAGTGCCAGGCAGCTTGCCCTCTTCCTGAAGGGCTTTGATCCGTTCCAGATAGAGTTCCTTCTGCGGGCCCTTTCCAGTGATGATTGCTAGAATAGGGGATGGCTCTGAAGAGTCGTTCGCGTACGAGACAAGGGCATCGAGAAGAAGGCCGAAGTCCTCGTCCGGTGTCCACGAGGTACTGCTGACAATGAGGCGTACGGCGCCCCCCATGATATCATTGGCCATGGCCCGAGTCTCTGGGAGCCTGGAGAGAAATGCTCCGCGGTCTGCTATCGACAAGATGGGCTGGAAAACTTGGGCTGGTCGGTCGTGTAAGGTGTAGACAGGGTGCTTCATGTTGAACGGCTTCACTTTGAGTTGACGCGCCATGGCATCGGTGACAGCTAGGTTCACGTCACCGAGATACCGCCCGAAGCCGGTCTCGTACCATCGATACAGAGGTACAAGAGGCTTATACCATTTGTTCTGGGCGAGAATGGTGTATCCATAGTTGTGCCAATCCACAACAATCTTGCTGCCTCGAACAAGGGAGACTAAGAGGGCAACATGGAATGTGGGAATGGATGGAGGGTTCTTGAGGGATTGTTACTATATGGGTAAGGGAGTTGGCGCCATGACATGAGCTCACCTGGATAATGATCCATTTGGCCGCAGGGGCATCATACATCAAAGTACGCAACAAGCCCCAAAACTGCCATATGACTTTGATGGGAAGATTGATGAAGAAGGGTAGGGTTCCCCATCGAATCACCTCTGGCTGTGGCGGAAGCGCATACATGGTAACTCGTGGGTTCCCAATAAGATCGGGATGTCTCGCGGTTTCTACTTGATATTAGTCCAATTGGGTCTAAGGATTGAACCCAATATACAAACCTTTGTAGCCCACGATATCGACATTTCGTCCATGCTTGGCAACACTCAATGCATGATACTGCATGCGAGGGCTTCGTCCCACATCGCCCAAGACGAGGATCTGGATATGATCATCCTCAGGATTCTCGGCTGGATGATAGCGGGTGGGAATGGCATTGGCGAGTCCGCGCAAGAGCCATGCTAGGACGACCAAACTGAGGCCGCCCGCAATGACGGAGACGACGAAAGCGGCTGACATGTTGCGGAGAGGAAGACGGCAATCATGACATGGCGCCGAGGTTATCGAATGCGTCAGGGATTGGAGTCTGTATGTTGGTGTTGCTAACGTTAGAGCGTAGCTGGTTGGTAGTTTAGGCAATGTGTCCCCTTGTACGTTGATTATTTGAGATGGAGCGAAGGTTCCACACGCGCTGCGCACAGTTCAGTTGGGCTCGTAACACTCGGAGAAACGAAACAATCTCGATCTCGAGCTGACCCTGGAGGATGATCAAACGTAGTACACGATAAGGTAACACGCGAGTGAATTGGATCCACGCATTTGGTGAGTTCTCGGCGGGTTTATTTCGAGGTAGGCTTTATTGTTCATTCCGGACGTAAACTCAACCCACGTTAATCATTGATCGCCCTCAACTCTAGACTCATAACTAGGCGCAAGGTTTTTCAATAGATATGTGAAACTGCAAGCGGCAAATAGCACGAATACCAAGATTATGATTTGGTATTGAGATTAGGTAGGTATTGTGGATGGAAAGGGTACCTATTGTTGATTACGTCGCCATGAAGGAAGCTGAGATTATCGAGGCTCAGGGGTTCAAGGTCCATTCATCTATTGTCGGAAGCTCAAGGTGCAACCTATCTACAATTAACAGCTGCTGCGGGGTGTGAGCTAAAGCAACAAAGGGCACTAACGTCTAGCGGACCAGCAGGCCGCATGCAGGGGGCGGACCAACCTTTTTCAGTGGCCAGCCAGTAACAGCCAGCACTCGCCCAGCAACCCAGGAAACCCCCGGGCAGGTGCACCACCCATTATCAAGGAACAGGAAGGAGCAAACCAGATGACAATGAGGGATCCAAGCAGGAACCAGATGACCGTCTTCGGTTCCCCTACCACTTTATCATCCCGTCGTATAGTTACAGCCTCTCCCCCTCTAGATCTACCATTCAAACAACTCGGTGATAATATATTTGGAGTGCTTCGTCTGTTCTCAGCTCTTCCCCTTCTCGTGCCTCCCCCACGTCGTCGATCGCTTCTGGTTCGGGCTGGTTATCTCAGCTCCACGTGCTGCAGTCTGTCGCTCCTTGTTCTCCTATCTCCAAAGCCGCCACAACCACGCTCTTTACAACCACCGCGCCCGCTTCGATAGGAAGTGCGACGTCCCACAGCATCTCTCTGTTTTTCACCGCGGATACGGCATCGCAACCTCGCGTCGTGCCTGTTTTGCTAACGATTCTTTCCGACTTATGACGTTGCAATTAGCTCGTGTGGAGGCTTCAGGACACTCTCTTTTCACGATAGCTGCGCAGATAATCCGCCCGACGCTTGCTCGTTGAGTCGCTCTCAAAGACTTGACTTCATTCCCGCGTCCGACTCTTCGCCTTAGCATTATTAACTCGATAAAATGGCGTCCTCTTACGCTTTGCCAACTTCACATCTGCCGTATGCGCACCAGAACCATTTCCATTCGCACACGCGTTCTCAATCGCAAGCGTCCCTCCACGCCCTCAGGACTTCCATTTCCAATGGAAACACCCCATCTCGATCCGACGACGAAGTCTACGATCACAGTCACGAGCAGAGCCATGATCATGGTGACGGAGGTTGTAATGGACACTCGCACGACCACAGCGGCCACAAACATGGACACTCGCGCTCGCACATGTCCAACTCAAGTGTTATGCTCACCCGAGAGAGGGTCCCTCCGGCACCGCTGAATACACTGGATGGTTGGACACAAGAGAGGACACCCGGAGGAAAGAGCGTCATAACCCCGGGCCCTGAGACAGCCAATATGCCTTACTCTCCCCCGGACCATCCTCACGACCACCACGACCACGACCACGATCACGACAAAAGCCACGACCACAGCCATGACCATAGCCACGACCACCATCATGATCATGATCACCACGGGCACGATCATACCCACACACACGAGCATGAAAACAATGCCAAGCGATCACTATTCACCAGAATGATTCTTCCGCACACTGCGCAATTCCCTATCCTCAACGCCATCCTGATAGAGAAGGATTCAAGGCGAATATTCTACTTCATGGCGTACGTTCTTGTTCAAGTAGCGCACTGGAATGTTTGCTAATGCCTTTCCCGGATTTAGGCTTAATTTTTCATTCATGGCTGTCCAGGCGTTTTACGGTTACGTCACCGACTCCCTGGGCCTTCTCAGCGACAGTATCCATATGTTCTTTGACTGCGTGGCGCTGATGGTGGGATTACTCGCTGCCGTATTGAGCAAATGGCCACGAAGCCAGCGATTCCCATACGGCTTTGGAAAGATCGAAACTCTGAGCGGGTTCGCAAATGGTATTCTCCTGATGTATGTGACTTCTGCACCCCGGAAGTAGAAGCGTTGTTGACCTTGTGTTATAGGTTGCTCAGTGTGGAGATTGCCTTTGAGGCGTTTGAACGGCTGTGGGCAGGAACCGAAACGAAGCGACTGGGGGAGCTTTTTATTGTCAGTACGCTTGGTCTGGTGGTCAACCTGGTAGGGATGATGGCATTTGGCCACCATCACCATGGGCACGATCATGACCACGGTCACGGTCACGACCATTCGCATGGGCACTCGCATGATGGTGATCACTCCCACACCCATGGTGGCCAAGCGTGTGGCGGCCACAGTCACAGCCATGATAACGAGAACATGCATGGCATTTACCTACACATCCTTGCCGATACTCTAGGCAGTGCCTCAGTCATTGTGTCGACAGTGTTGACCAGCTTCTGGGGATGGGCTGGATGGGATCCGTTGGCGTCGTGCCTGATTGCTGTCCTCATCTTCCTTTCGTCCAAGCCCCTCGTCTACTCGTCGGCGAAGCGACTCTTGCTGAGCATCCCGGAGGACACGGAATACAACCTGCGAAATAGCCTAGGGGGCATCCTTCAGCAGCGAGGAGTCGTGGGCTATTCGTCGCCCAAATTCTGGCGTGATGACCACAGCGCCAGTGCGTCGGGAGGTAAATTGCTCGGTATCGTACACGTGGTGGCGGCGCGAGGAGCGGCGATGGAAGACGTCCGGAACCGTGTTCGCGAGTATCTACTGAAAGAGGGAATTGATGTCGTTGTACAGGTTGAGCGAGAGGGAGACACTACCTGTTGGTGTAATAGACGGGGAGTACCGGCACCAGTGCCGACACCTACGGCGTTGACAGCGGCAAAGGCGTTCTAGAGGAGAAAGTTGTTGGCACGATCGGGTGAGATTGAGTTCAAGATGTGGATGGTAGAGGGGGCGTTGCAGACGGGGATCAAGGCGCAGAAGAGGAGAGGCATGAACTCGTGGCGAGGTGTACAACTCATTTCTATTGAAGAAGGGCAAGAACTTGGGATACATGGCAGAGGGCAAATAGGAGAGGCTGTGGTTGTCAGAGACTTGGATAGATGCTTGCAGGGCTACGTGGTGTAGCCAGTATATGTTGGGGGCATGTATGGTGGCCAACAAGGTCATAGGCAGATGCATGGAGGATTACATGTATGTATGTGATCACCCGGTTGTTGTATTACAGAAGCATTGCGGCGGAAGATTTAGAGGACAGTGCATATCTAGAAACATCGAGAGGGTCCTGAGATGATTGCTTCAGTTTGTGCTGCTCTCTGTGCCTATCCGTGGAGCTCAAGCTTAGCGTGCTTGAGTGGTGAAGGAATCGTAACAGTTTTGCATGTGATGATGAATGATGTGGGGCTTTTCTCCAAGAGAATCTCCAACGTCAGTCACTGACCAGTGTAGTATCACGAGAAGAGTCAACAGAGCCGCAACACATGCCATACCCTTGGCTATGGATCGTCACCGATGATCGCGTACCGGTAGGGAGTGTGCCTGCATCTGTGTTTGAAGGAATATTCAACTCCACGTCCCCTAGCTCCGCGCAATCGACACCAATTCCGTCTGCCCGGCATTCAGCCATACATGGAGCCGGCATGATTCTGCTTGTTCTTGTAGCGGTTCACGGACTGTTCTCGGTGTTTGACCCCGCCCTTGGTTTCTATGCCTGCTATGGAGAAAGATGTGGGGGTTTGAAGAGGCAGGACCGCCGAGGTGCGCACCCCGCGAGCCGAAGCCGAGGCAACATGGAAGACGAGGTGGACTGCGGGCCGGGGAGCGGAGGTACGTACTCTGTTTGATATCACTGCCCCCGGGACGGCGAAGGACCTGTCTACCATGCTTTGAGAGAAGTAACGATGCTGGAATTAAATATAATAAATATATATCTGCCATTGAGGATAAGAGGTGTAACGTAATCTCTACTCAGCCCTATCACAAGCCTGGTATTGTCCGTGAACCCAACCTACACAAGCCTCCAAAAGCATTCATCTCCAAGTTCAAAGGCACGGACCCGGGCGCAAGGAGGACCGGCCCCAGGACCCTCCCCCAGTGACGTACTATTTTCTCCGTCGGTCTGAACTGACTTTGGAGCTTGGCTTGCATAGCCGTGACTTTTATATCAAGCCGGGGGTTGGAGAGCTCACATTGTCTTCTCCCCTTGTCTCTTGTTTTTGCTTTCTTTTTTTTGCTTCCTTCAGTCGTCTTGACTAGACACGGGACTTGCGTTACTGGGGAAGCTGTGACTTGACCGGCGCGACCATCCAACATCTCATCCTCCTCTCGGCCGACACCACTCCTCCGCACCCCCTCCCTCTTTATATCTCCTCCTGCTCCGGCTTCCTCTTCCTCGACCTTGACCTCAATCTCCCCCTCCCCGCTTCACACAATGTCCTCCGCCGACATACCCGACTCGGCTGTCGAAGCCCGCGTCTCGGACAAGCTCAAGAACGTGCCTGCGCCTGCTCCTACACCACAGGCCGAAGAGCCCAAGGCCGGCGCATCCTCCGCTCTCGCGCAACAGGGCCGCGCCCTCGCTGCCGGCGGCTTCGGTGGTATCTGCGCCGTCGTCGTAGGCCACCCCTTTGATCTCGTAAAGGTCCGTCTCCAGACTGCCGAGCGCGGCGTCTACTCGTCCGCCGTCGACGTCGTCCGCAAGAGCATCGCCCGTGATGGCCTCCGGAGAGGCCTCTACGCCGGTGTGAGCGCCCCGCTCGTCGGTGTCACCCCCATGTGTAAGTC
>JADDON010000779.1:0-11806 GCA_017140175.1 Fusarium staphyleae | reverse complement strand
CCCCCGGACACGGCATGCGGGAGCCTGAAGTGATGTGCACAGTACAGTACAGCACTTGTCCACGATTTGATGGTGCACTTAAGGTACTAATACTACGTAGTGACTTAGAGACGGGACGTCCACAGGCCTGCTGAAGCCCTCCGCTGGCGGGCGACTCTTTTACTCACTGAAGGCCAGCGCTGTTGGCGCTGACCCTGACACACTCGGGGCCGGGCTGGGGATGGGCGTCCAGTGGGAAAACCTGAGCAGTACTTTTGCTCAGCGGTAGTCTGGTGCGGTATTGCGAGTAGCTCCCATGTCCCACTGTCGCTCCCTCCAACACATCCGGGGCATGGATCTCTTCATCTCCAGGGCTCTCTCTCAACTGCTGGGAGCTGGAGGTGGTTCAAGACCCCTCCCAACCTCTCTTGCTCTTTGCTCTTTGCTCTGCACGTTCTCGCACAAGTCACACCCACACCCATGCCCTCGTCCTCCTCGTCCTCGTCCTCGTCCTCACTGCCTCGATAGCAATTTTTTCCCTTTCCTTTCCTTTCCCTTTCTTTCCTGCCACATCGCATCGTTTGCCAGCTACTATCAAAACATCTGCTCCTCGACTTGGTTCCTGGGGGCTCTTGCTCTGACGCGCCATCGCATTACCGCGCTCTTGTCCCCGGACCCCAGCTTCCACCTCTCGAATCCTCGCTCGTCGTGCCGCACCACCGCTTGTCGCCTCCTCCGTAATTCCTCGGCCTCACCGTAGACCATATCGGTTTCGCTTCTTAACCAAGGGGCATTTCTTCGGTTCCTTGTCGGTTCAATCATCCCTGTTCTGCACGCGACAACCACGACCTACGGCCATCAATCACCCAGCCGTTCCTCTACCCAAGTTGGCGTTAGCCTTCTTCTTCTCCATCTCCTTCGGCCAGCGATGGATACCCATGGCCAGCAACGTCCACCGGCTCCCAAGTCGGCTGGGCTCACCAGTATCCTCAACGACGATCACGCACCAGCTTCCGTCTCCAACGGCCCTCCGCACATGCGAGATTCGGGCTTCTACTCAAATGCAGACGCCTCCAGTAAGCGTACGCTGCTTGTTGTCCGCGCCAATGGCCCAGCTCTTGAACTAACCAGCTCCAATTAGACACATCTGCCGCTTCGTTCAACGTCAACGGTCTAAGTCCAAGCGGCTCCGGCTATCAATCGTCCTCGCATGACAAGACACCCTCGCCCATCGCCTCCAACATGGTTCCTCACTCGCTCGTATCCCCCCCAACCACCAACATGAGCGTCGCTGCCATGGTCTCGCCCACCATGCCTGGCAACCTCGATCCGCGTCGCGACCGACCCACCTCGATTGAGTCCAACGGCACTGGCGCTACAATGGGCGAAACACTCTCCCCGGGGGTTGCAGGTTTTCGAAGGGAAAGCGTGGATAGTCGCATCAACCAAGGCCTCAGTGAAATGCGACTCGGCAACTCTCCGTATACCTCCAACAACCCCTCAACCGCTTCCATTCAAAACACACTCCATCAACAGCGCAACCCACACCACCTCTCCGTTCACCGCATCTCCAACGGATACCAGCCCAGTGCGGACCGCAATCCCGAGGCCAAGACAGTCAAGACAGCACCCGCAATCACTGGACCTGCGACAGGACACATTGCCCGAGCAGCTGAGCCTACGAAAGGCCAGGCATGGGCTTTCCCTGAGGAAGAGGCTCCGCGGATGGGTAATGCCTCGCAATACAACGACTCCCGAAGAAGCAGCATCACCGAGTCGGTCGCCAGTAGCCAGTTCACGACCGAGTCGCGCCTACCGCCTGGCCAACGAAGGCTCAACGAGGGCGACTACCCGCGCATATCCAACGCCTCTGATTTCCCACCCGTTCATCATCACTCTATGCAGCACAAGCAGCTGAGTGATCTCCAGGCCGAGGAAGGCAACGGGCCCGCAGGTTCCCAGCCTTATAGCAGGACCCCTGAGCTAAGAGTCAGTCACAAGTTGGCTGAGCGGAAGAGGAGAACCGAGATGAAGGAGCTTTTTGATCAGCTCCGGGATCTGATGCCGCAGGAGCGTGGCTCCAAGGCATCCAAATGGGAAATCCTTACAAAGGGTGAGTGTTGGCTTTGGCCACTATGTGAGAGACATGTCGACTAACGCCTAGACAGCTATTGCCGAGCACCAGAGACAAAGTGAGCACCTCAGGCTTTTGCAGTCGCACTACAACACTGCTGCGGCAGAGAATGAGATGCTTCGTCGAGAAATCCAGGGCCTGCGAATGGAGGGTGCCCAGATGCGGGGAGAGCTCAACTCGTCGGCTCATCCTCCTCCGCCGCCTCCAGCAGCTCCCCAAGCGGCTCCTTACTCATCCGACCCTTACGCCAGTGCAAACCGGCCAGAACTACCACCAATCCGCTCGCTCAGCAATAGCATCACTAGCGCTCCAGACTCCATGACCGGTGTTCAGTATGATACCCCGCGCGCCAATGGTTATCGTTCGGAGAGATATTGAGTCTACCGGAAATGACCAATTTCGAATGTCGACAGACGATTTTCAACATTTACTTTGTCATGGGGGGCTACTTTACGAATGATGACGGTGAAAAGTTATGATACTTGGGGACCACATATCATCGCAATTGCAACCCGAGGATCCAGTGTTGGACATGGTCACAGTCCATTGTCATCATTATGATCGACGCCTGGAGCCACGAGCTCACTGTGATACTACATTTTTTCTTCTTTTTCTTCTTTCTTTCTTTCTTTCTTTCTTGTTCCCTGGTTGGCACTGCCACCAGCCAGTGTATCAGTACGGCAAACGGACCGTGGAACATTTGTCTTGTTTTTTGTCGACTTGGGGGTTTTGGCAAGTCGTCTTGTTTTCACATATGCCACCTTTGCCGCATAAAGTGATCGGTGGGAGTTTATTGTGCTCGTTTGGGACTCGGAGGTGACTAATCACGGCAGGCGGGTACACTGGGGCGGCCGGAAGGGATACTGGGATACTTTTGAGGGTTTGAGGTTAAGAGTGATCATTGGGAGAGCTGATGATGGGCATGGGGGTGTTGCATGGCGTATATACCCATTTACAGGAAGGCAGGCTGGCTTAAAAGGACCTCGAGAACACGGTACATGGCGGTTTGGAGGGAAACATTTGGAGGACAGACTCTGGGGTGTGTGGTGTTCATGTCTGCGCCTCATGAAGGAACGATAATCCGCGAAAGGCGAGACCAAAAAGATGTGATTATAATATCTGCCTGAGAATTCACTGTACTTTTGCCTGTGAGTTTTGAGAACCACAGAAAGGTAGCCAGCCCTACGTGGTCTACGAATGAAGTGTTGTGATCTGATAACTATTTGTAGTTAAGTAGGTAGTTAGTGATCTGATAAGATAAGGCGAGGACCCTTCTGACAGCTCACAAACGACATGCCGCTAAATAATTCTAATTCTAAACCACGTTGTGTTACTCCGTAATTAGACGTCAGTAACGTAGTCGATCTCCAGGAACGTCAACGTCGCTATGGGAATGGGAGGAGTCGGCAGACGTAGCCGGGGGCGGCGGAAGGTGGAGCTAGCGGAGTTGCGGAGTTGCGGAGTTTACAGCCCGCCAAAAAGCCCCGATGCGGCCGGACAGGAGACGACCTGGACTCGGCGCAACCTTGAAGCCGGCTCGTGTGCTTACGGCTTACACCAACTCCGCAAGCCTCCCTGGCAAGCTTCGACTAGGACCCTTCTTATTGAATGAGAACCCCCGTTCTTTGGGTTCGGCGGCCCTGCTTCTCCGACATTTCAAAACTCCGATTCTGGGCTCTTGTTCGTTACAACATAAGAGGCTATCCCATCTGTGCCCGTCCACGATGGATCCATTCAGCCCGCTTGCTATGCGCAAGCTCGACCGCTCTGCAGCATCCAGACAGAAGAGCTGCAACGCCTGTGTGAGGGGGAAACGCAAGTGCGACAAGAGGACACCGCGGTGCACACGTTGCGCGGCCAAGGGGCTCGACTGCATTTATCAGAGGCTGCCGCCGGGGGCGAGCTTCCACGACGAAGACATCGGCGGAGGAAGTAGGATGGACAGCACGTTAAACGGGGTGCCTGACTTTGATATGAACTTTGACATCAACAGCTTGGGAACAACAACAACAACAACAAGTGCTAGCGCGAGTGGAAATACTTGTTCGACCAGCAACGCAACCCCGGAGAGCAGCCTGGGGACGAACGTCTCGATCAATCTTGACTCTCCCCTCGACTTCTCCATCATCGACCACCTCATGGCCAACGACACCTCCGCCGGTTCCGAGCTGTGGAGCCTGGGCGGCCATGGCGGCAGCAAGATGGACATTCCGCCCGTACCGGCCTTGGTCCTCCGAGACCAGTCCCTCCTGGACGGGTCGAACACATGCATGCACGACTTCAACCCCCTCGACGTGTATGACTCGCGGACGCGCGTGGGCTTCGTCGTCGAAGCCATAACCCAGCTCTACGAAAACTTTGCGCGGACGCGCACGACGCCCTTCATCCACCCGCGGGTGTACGGCTCCAACCTGCCGCGGACGATGCTGGCGGCCTTTTCGGCGGCGTCGGCGTACACGGCGCGCACGCCCCAGAATAAGGCGTGGGTGTACAAGCTCATCTCGGACGTGGCAAAGGACATCCACCGCGAGGGCGAGCGGGCGTCGACGCCGGCCGAGAAGCTCGCGCGGGTGCAGGCGCTCGTGGTGCTCGACTCGATACGCATGTTTGACGGCGACGTGACCCTCAGGGCGGCGAGCGAGCGCGAGATGCCGCAGCTTCTGGCATGGCTCGATGTGCTTAAGGAGCTCATGGGGGAGCTGGAGT
Source organism: Fusarium staphyleae (assembly GCA_017140175.1). Classification (NCBI taxonomy): domain Eukaryota; kingdom Fungi; phylum Ascomycota; class Sordariomycetes; order Hypocreales; family Nectriaceae; genus Fusarium; species Fusarium staphyleae. The sequence continues at coordinate 6,987 of JADDON010000779.1, read as the reverse complement.
CGTCGGACCCGGCCGGGTCTATATCGAGGGACCGACCGCCTCCGGCCTGGGAGGTGAGCAAAAGGACGGTGGGCTGTTGATGCCAAGGTTGCTAACTCTGTGTGCCTAGAGCTGGGTGCTTCTCGAGAGCATTCGTCGAACTGTCCTCATGGGATGCGCCTTTTTGTGCATGACTTATGTCCTCAAGTCCCTCGAACGTGAGCCCTTTACCTCCCTCCCCTGTCACCCTCTCGCCAGTCCTAACGCCAGCCGCAGCGCCGTGCGAGGTGATGGAGTCACCCATTGTTTTCACAGCCTCGCGGTATCTGTGGGACGCCGACTCGTCCGTGGCGTTTTCCCGCGCCTGGCAGACGAGGCCGCAATTTTGCGTGTCCAACCTGGGCTTTGGTGACGTGTGGAGCCATGCCCAGGCCGAGGATATCGACGACTTTACGAAGCTCATGATGACTGCGTAAGTGAAGACTCTTGTCGGGTTGTGTTGGGGTTCTAACGTGCTTGTAGACAAATGGGCCCTGAAGTTATGGACCACTTTATGCTTGGCGGTATGGGTGTCGCTGTGTAGGAGAATGAAATGGTTGATGAGAGGACATGCTTCTTTGTGCTTGTTCCTTGTCCCTTGGGTTTGTTATATCTGAACCATGTCTCGCAGAGTCAATGCTAACTTATAACCCAACGTTAGATATATGTAGCCGTGTCAGCCGTTGTAACCGTTATATGCAACTCATGACGCATCGGCGTATGGTGCAGGTTCAAGGCTTGTTTGTCACTGCCTCTTGAACAGTTGCTATCAACAACGCGGAAGGTAGGAGGGAGGTTTATCAGTGATTGCCAGGTTTAACCAATTATTTGTCATAACTATATCCTCCCTCTAGCTTGTATCCCCTCCCAACGTTGGTTATCAACCCAGCAGTATCAACTTAACACTCTTATTCTATATGGATACCCTCGTTTGAAATGCCTCGCAGGTCTTCTGAGCTCGAAATACACCCCGATTATTGGATGTCTAATAAGCCCAAGCCGTATGCTTCATTTCCAGACACGTCGGGACCCGGGATGCATCTTCAAAACCGAGCGTCGTCCCCCGAGACGATGCCTCAATCTCAACCGCGGCTCCCCGAGAATTTAGTGGCAGCCCGAATCGCAGACCGTCGACTCTACTTTCGCAATCACCTCAAGGCGAGCTGGTATTTCCCCCTTGGGCTCTGGACCTTTGTCCGAACTGTCTGGATCTTGAGTGCCCTGACCGTCATCCTACACCTTGGGATGGTCCTCTGTCGACTATCTGGGGTGGATATGATATGGATGGGCCGCTTTCAGGACATCGACCTCGCCGACACTGTCATCAAACCCATCGTTTATACCCGGGTAATGGTGTCGGTTTTGAGAAACATGTGGGAGCTCGATGTTCGGGCCAGGGAAAAGGAGGAAATTATTGTGAGGGAGCAAGGTGATGTCTCCAAGTCGCGCATTGATGGGTGGGCAACCGACATATGGTCGCTCTTTTGGGAACAGACGCGCTGGGTTTGAATTTAGATGGTCTTCAGTCAGCGCTGGCCTTGGTTCTCTGATTGGGATTTCTATAAGCAAAGCGTTTGTTTGGCAACTGGCATGTATTGTCATGTACTCTATGCCCTGGCGCTGCGGAGGAGCTGGGAATATAATAAATGCAAAAGACTATAACCTCGTGGCTCAAGCCTCGTCGGGGATCTTCCAGATCAGCTTCTCACCACTGACTTCCCTGTTCCTCATCAGAACCAAGGCCCGTTGCGCCCTCTCGACAGCATTCGCACCCTCGACGACGCGATATCGGTTAGGGGATATAATACCCTCTGCTAGCAGCGTAGGTACGATCTCTGGCTGCATCTTCTCCTTGAAGGTTTCATTCTAGATGATGTTAGTCTGATAGCCACAAGAACAAGTCGTGTGGAGATGGATGGCTTACGTCGAGATAGAAATGGGTGCGTACACCACGGACCTCAACGCCGTCGGCCCATTCCCTTGAAAGAACGTTGGACGCGTCCATTTCATACTGGGGCTCCTCCTCCTCGGTAGCATCCTTGAGGATGATGGGGAGCATGACGGCCACGGTGCTGCCGCGCTGGGCGATCTTGCTCAGAGGCTTGAGGGTGCCCTCTAGAGAACCAATGCAGTCCATGATATAGGGCAGTTTTGGTTCTGACTGGCTGCTCGTATACTTGAGGATCCGATCAACGACGTCGTCCTTTTGATAGTCAAAGGTCTCCGTGGCGCCAAGACTTCGGAGATAGTCGTGGTGCTTTCCGCTGGCGACAGCAAGAACGTTCTTGTAGCCCCAGTGCCGGAAGACCTGCAAAGCAAAGATGCCAACACTACTGGAAGCGCCCCAGATGAGGATAGGATCATTGGCCTGCTTAGGTGTGAACCCTTGAGGGATTGGCCACGGCAGTTCCAGCTTCAGGTCGGCATATGCAGTGTGGAAGACGGTGATGAGGTTGACAGGCACCGTGACAGCCTCCTCATATGATAACCCGTCGGGGATTTTGGAGGCGAGATAGGCAGGGATGGTGATGTACTCCTGGTGATTGGACTCTTTGCCGCCGTGGAAGGCAAACGCCATGACCCTATCGCCGACGTTGAGGCCCTTGAGGTCTCCGCCGTCACCGAGAGCGACGACTTGGCCCGCGACGCCGCCGCCGCCCACAAGAGTCGGATACTCGGGGGTGAGAAGACCGCCATCTGCGCGGTGGAGGTCAAGGGGCGTGGAGGCCGTCCAGAGCACGCGGACGAGGATCTCGCCTGGGGCTGGGAGATGGACGGGGACGGTGAGGGAGGTGAAGGGAGTGCGTTTCGCCGCGAGTGCAACGGCTTTCTGGGTTGATGGGATAGAGGAAGACATGGTGAGAGGCTGTCACGGAGATGTTGCTACGAAGTTGTTCTACGGCTGTTGGTTATATCGATGAGATACATATAAACCACACAGGCCAACCGATGCTCTTATGTACTCGACGACCAGAGTATAGATGCATTGCTGAGCCAACATCAAGGGATCTGACGCGATGGTGGAGCTGGAGGGTTTGTAAGCGACAGACGCTGTAGAGAAATGGTTCAGGATTTCTAATCACCCTATGAAGCCTCTTGCCTGGGTCATATCCCGCATGATCGCATGAGGCTTACTGCTGATGCTGGGCCGGGGGCTGGGAATCGTGACCAGTAACTGGAGGGTTCTGGCTAAATAAGTAAGCGAGGGTAGTTACAGACCGGATCAATTCAAATTCAAATTCATAAATTCATAATTCATATCAGTCAGCCTTCTGATTTGTAACCAAGTTCCATCCCTTGTAGTTATCTCAGCAGCCCCAAACGGTACATATCCAGACGCCAATCCAGCACGCATCAACTCCAAGCCCCAGCATTGTTCTTCTCCCCCCGGTTACCCCGGATATCACACCCTCGCCGAGCCCATCAGCACCGTGCCCGGCGCCGGCCCGACATCGACGTGGTTCTGCGTGCGCTTCCCCTCCTTGGCGTCCTGCCTCGCCGTCGGGGGACGTCCCAGGTCGGCCACGACGTCGCGGACCCGCTGCCGCACGCCCCGGCGCTGCTGGACCGACTCGGTGGTCGTCGCTTCGCCGGCCTTGTTCGGATGCCCGACGGCGGCGGCGGTGGTGGTGGAGAAGACGGTCGAGCCCGAGAGCGTGGAGGCGGCGTCGGAGCTTGTGGACGGACGGTGATCCATTGCTGCGGCGTGTGGCTTCTGTTGTAAACGTAGATGCAAGAGGCTGAAGCGGGTTGGGATTGCGTGATATTGATAGATGCCAACTCGAGAGACAAGATACGGGGGGGTTGGCGCCGGGCCGCCTTTTTGTATATCTCTCTGTCTCGGTCTCTCTCTACCTAATGCTTTGTAGGCTAGGCAGGGATGTAACTTTATCAGAGGCAAGGATCTTTGGGATGGTGTTAGTCGGGCTGCTAAATACTTGTAGTTACCCCGCGTTGGCGCCCGCATCTGGCTTCAGCTCTGCCTCATAAGTTATGGGCTGAGTAACTGGGCACGTTAACCCACGAGGCTAACGGTACAGTACTAACGTTAGTTGGAATGTGGTAATGCATGCATTTGATGCCATGGCTATTACAATATCTGTATTTTTGTGCGTCAGCTACCTTACATCTCGGCTCATTAACTGTGTGCATAAGGTACATCGTCTGGTCCCAACACCTTCTGTCCCGAGCATCGAATCGTCAAGATTCTTCTTCACTTCTCACTTCACTCTCCATCTACCCGTATAATTCCCAGACGCCTAAACTCCCAAAACCTCGGCTGTCAAAGTGCCCCAGTGACAGCCCCCATCCAACCTTGAACTCGCCATCAAATAAGCCCGTCGTCGTGCAGGCGCCCCGAGATACAAGTACAACTGCCGTCAAAGCACACACCTAACGTGTTTCCGGTTCTTTAGTTTGCTGCACCTTCCTTGACGAATCGCTCCGAGACCTCGACGTGCTTGTTGCCGAGATCCACGATCTTGGCCGTGAGCTTGCCGGCATTGTCCATCTCGACAATGTCGTCGGCGCCTCCGATGCTTACGCCGTTGATCATGATGTTGGGTACCGTCCTTCGTCCCGTCAACTCAAGCAGCTGATCTTGTATGGCTGGGCCCTGAGGATGCTCGTCAAGTTCGACCACGTATGGCTCGGGTGTGATGGTGTATTTCTCCTTCAAAATACCCTTAGCTCGCTTCGAGTATGGACAGTAGGACTTGGAGAAGATGATGACTATGGCTTTGTTAGTAGGGACCGTCACAGTGTGCATTTGATATCCACTCACCAGGAGACTTCTTGAGGATAGAGTTAAGCTCCGATCGAGCCTCGAGCTCTTGCTTGCTCCTACCATCGGGCTGCTTTTCTTTGGGAGCTTCAGCAGCAGCAGCAGCAGCAATTTCGCTGCCGCTGGCGGCTTTCTCATCACCGCCCTTATCCTTATGCTGACCCTCTGCTGAGCTTCCAACTCCAATAACGTTGCGCGGGGGGTCGGGACGTAGTCCTCCCTTCTCGTTGGCCTTGTCCTTGGCCTCCAGCTCGGCGGCCTTTAAACGATCCTGCATCTCGGCTGCTAGCTTCTTGTCGTCCGCGTCGACATCGCCATCCGCGTCCTTATCGGCGGGGATGTGTCCAGCCTTTTGCCCCGTCTGGGCATCTACGACAGCCTCCCCGGCGGGTGCTCCGCCCTCCATTGCATGCTGGGTCTTCTTGATGAAGCCCTCGTTGCTGTAGGCCTCTGCATCGTGATGCGAGTCGAACCCGGAAGTGTAGAAGAGAATGAAGATGAAGGTTCCCAGCGTCGCCAGCATCAGCAGGCGCACCCGTCGTGGAGAAGGCATTGCGACGGGAGATCGATGGCGAGACCGGGGTGGATGCGCTAGGGAGCTTTGGTCTGGCCTTGGAGCGTCGCGTCGTGCGAGATCCGAGAGATGTCCCTGAAGCTGCCGCAGGATTCAATTCGACACTTGAATATTAGTGAAAACTCGCTATAGAGCGGAGGATACAGCGCGACAAGTAGGAGTCGGCTGGAGCATCAATGCTGGAGCAGAGTGTGAATAGGGAGAGGGAGAGGAAGAGAGAGAATACGAGGGACGACATGGATGACAGCCCGGAAAGGGAGACGTGATCATAGCTTTCCAGGCCGTATCTAACTGGACGGGTTTAGCTGAGACCTGTAGCCAATTAAAACACGTTGCTGCTTTGTACTGTACGAATACCATCATGGACTGTGTTTGGAGTAGGTGCTTCACTAACAACAGGAAATGTATTCGATCAAAGTAAAAGGTCTTTTTATAGATAAATCAAGTCCGGTATTAAGCTGGGTACTAATTTAGTAAAAGGCTTTGGCCTTCTTATGTAAGTGAATTATTGTCGCAATGTATTATCAATCCTCCGCGAGCCAGCTTCCAGCGCATAAACTCGACCGTCTTATGTTATTGGAGTTTCCTTGTACTCGAGTCAGTAACTTAACCAGTAGCCATATGCCTTGGTTGGAACTAACTTAACCAATGTCATTCTTTACTCGGAGAAGCGAAGGTTCAATCTCTCAGAGTTGCCAATGTCCGCGTCAATGAAGCTCTGCACTCGCGCGCTCTCGCTTGGAGCTTGGGGAGCCTCGAGCAAGACTTGAGGAGCCCCGTGAGGAGAATGCGCTCTTGCGTGATGGTGCTGATGGTGGTGATGATGCATATGTCGAGCGTGCAGTCCTCGGTGGTTGTGTAAGGCGGGTGCGGCTTGAAGCCCAAGCGCCCAGAAGAAGAAGGCTAGGAAAAGAGAGAGTCTGAAGGAAAGCATCGTGTCGGTTGTCTCAGGGGAGTTCTAGAGTGTAGCTGTGGTCGCCGTTTCTATGCTTATCGTTAATAACAAAGCTGCAATGGGCTTGTCTTCTTTATATGGCTTTTTTGGGCGCCGGCTCACTCCCTGGGCCATGACGACAGGTGACTCTTCTGCATCCAGCTTATTGTCGTCCCTTGCTTTGCTGCGTTCAGTCTCTGCATGACTCTCGTGAGCCCCTCAGCGGAGGAATTTGAAGGGTCTTGGGGGTGCTGTGAGACAACATGCTGCTAGAGCTGTTTTCGACCATAGACTATTCCTGGCCTGATCCAGCCCCTTCAGCTAATGTGCCAGCGATCACGGGGGGTCCAGGTGCCTTGAAACCCCCAAGAGAACCCGGATTTTACAGCGTCACCACGTTTAATTAGGCTAGGTCCGTCTGAAAATGTTTCGGTCTCAGAGGTCATTCGGGGCTTGGCAGTTGAGTGACCCTCGTTGAAAGGGGAGGCTGGTACTTTTTGAGACATTCTCAATAATCACCTCACAGAAGCTCGATCGAAACCCCCCTGGCTTTCCGGTAAAGAGGATTATCGAACAATATTCAAATCAATTCCTCCTGTCATTTCCCTTTAACAATGGAAAAGCTATTGACGACTTCTCCCTCATCTATCGACTTACAAGCCAGCGGGGGGGGGGGGG
>JADDON010000078.1:0-113054 GCA_017140175.1 Fusarium staphyleae | reverse complement strand
GGTATAAGAGGTATATTATGCTAAGCTAAGTGGGGATCTATAGGTTGGAGCTAAGGGAAGTGGGTGCCTGAGGCAGCCACCTTCCAACAGACAACAACACCACTTTCCATGGTGATACATTATCATGGCTCGCACAACTCCCATCAGCTACTGGGCTGCAGCAGCCATCGTTCTCTGCTACCATGTCATTCCCACGACCGCTCTCACGCGGTCTTTCTCCCAATACCAGAACTTCTTCCCTGCCTGGGACGGCCAGCTGAAGGAGATGCTGCAGGACAAGGACCAATGCCTCGACCCGTTCCAAGACTACAACAACCGCTCCATGACACAGCCTCAGGTCGGCTACTGGGTCATCGACTGTATCCTCAAGAACATGCCCGAGTTTCGCAAAGCCGAGCTCTCAGCTGCAGCCGTCATCCTCGGCCTCGCCCCTTCGGCCCTCCAGTTGTTGAGCGCTTCCTACGTCGACACGGCTGTCCTGGCCTTTCGCCGCCCCGGCCTTTCATTGCTGCTCGCCATGTCCAGCTCTGGAGTTCGCCCTCTGTCCGCGACCGAGTACGAGGACTTCATCGCCAAGATGGGCACCAAGCCTTTCAGGACGAACTTTGGACACCCGGACTCATTCTGGTTGCCTGTGCTCATCTCCACCGTCGAGTATCTCGCAACCGCTGCCGCAGTCGCAAACAACGCCCACCTGGCCTATCAGCTGAGCACCCTGGCGGTTTGCACGTTTGCCCCAGCCAACGACTTCCTACCCGCTATCTGGACTGTCGCCAGTGTCGCCATCCACCTCGTCGGCTTCTTGGTTGCAAGGCTGCGCATCAAGGCGGACAAAGGGGGCGATATGCACACCGTCGGTCTTCGCGGGAGCCGGTGGCGTGGCATGTTGAAGAACGAGCTCACACCCACCTCGTGGCAGCGCAGGCTCAAGATAAGCAGCGAGACAAAGGAGACGGGCTGGTTCTTGGTGCTGATCTCTGCGCTTTACGTGGGCACCGCCCTCCAAGCTTTCTACGGGACCATTATTCTGTCCACTCTGGTTTTCCTGAGCGTCAGGGACTCAACCATCGTGGTGCTTCGGTTGATGGCGAGCACCCTCGCAGCTCGCGCAATCTTGATATACGAACTCGCCGGCTTTAGGACAGACAAGGAGGAGCGTGGTCCATCTCAGATGGACAAGTATGACGATCCAGCCAGGGAATCATTCACGGCAAATGGTGGGTACTAAGTCAGGTAGAAGAAATAACATAGAAAACTACATTGTTAAAGTATGCGGGCTCTGTATGATTTCATGAACTATATGACTTGGTGGCATCCTAAACAAGGGGAGCCTAGTGAGCGAAACGGAAATCCTTGCGTCGACTTCCTGTGTCTGCTGTAGTCTCAAGGTAATGAACTTGCTCCTGTTGATTGTCAGTTGATAGTCTCACAATACTTGTCTTGCTAGCCAAGATATTCCTTACCTCCTTGCTCATGGCGTCCCATTCCCGTTCCCTGACCCTGTTTCTCCAGACATAGTATGCTTTGGCGAGAAGATACACGACAATATTAGTGGCACATACCGCCGTAAGCTGCTTGTTACCGCGACGATCTAAGCAGACACAAGTTAGCGACTAGGTTGAGCTCGTGTGACGAATATCAAATCGTGACAGACTCACACAGGGGCGCATCGTCAGCGCGGTATATGTTGGATTGAATAATCCCACCCACTTGACAGAACATGCTTTGAAGACGTCAGCGCCAAATAAACCCTGAGACTGGATATATAAACATTCTTACTTGTATAGAGCCGCCGAAACAGTCCTGGTGCGGACGGTGTTTGAGTTCCGGCTGCACCAGCCGACTTGAATCGCATGCGCTGTTTTCCGTGTCAGAAGTCTTTCAAGTTTCAAGGCTTTGTTCGGGGCCTCACTTGAAGGATACGATAGTAGTATCGTCAGAACGGCGTACTTGGCCCAGGGGGCAACAGAGTCTGGCAGAGTGACGAGGGCGATCAACGTGGGCAGAAGCCATGCTTGTGCAAAGACTCCCATCAACGCTCGCTCATTCCAAATCTCTGACAGATATGTCAGAGCCAACATCTATGGTGATATCAGTTCCCGTCCTCGGAGGTGTGGAAATGGCTCTCAGCTTCTCACTGTGATTGCTCCTATAACCTGTGTCGGAATAGTAAGCAGGTTCGCGTCAAACGTCCCAAAGCCAAGACCCCGAAGGTTGAGAGTCAGATACGTGTCTGGAGGCCCAGCCGGTATCAAGAACGTAAGACCGATGATATACATGGGCCATAGATCGTAGTCGCTCAGGGACTTCCAGAGAAGCCCAATGTCCACAGCTTGGCGGTTGTGCATGTCGCCTTTTGACGGATCATCCCTGAGGATTCTGTTCACCATGATGATCTCCTCGCGTTCGTCGAACCAGCCCTTCTTGTTCCACCAGGACTTGGTCTGAGTTGGAGACGCAACCATGGTGAACCACGACCAGATCCCCACGGTCAAGGTAAGAAGGCCTTCGATGAGGAACAGCCACCGCCAGCCTTCTTGTCCATGAACACCGCGGAGTCGCAGGAGTCCAAATGCCAGGATCGGGGCGACGATGTCTGTAACACGTAGACTTGTCCAGAACAAGGCGAGTCGAAACGGCAGCTCGGTTCCTTTGAAGAAGTATGACTAGATTCATCGTCAGTCAACTCGAGGTGCTGTTGGACAAGACCGGAACGCACCAGGTAAAGAATCACGTCGGGGATGAAGCCACCTTGCAGGAGTCCCAAGAGTACACGGCATATCAAGAAGCTGGTTCTACCACTCAGCCAGAACTGAGACGCGGCGACAGCACTCCAAAGACACATGATTGTAGGGATCTGAGGTTGTCAGTGTCAAGTCTGCGTGGTGTCGCCATGGGGAGCTTACCCATCTGTCCGGTCCTAACTTCTTACTGATGAGCTGCGAAGGAAGCTCAGCACACAGAAATGACAGTTTGAATACCGTGTTGCCAAGGTTGAAGTCTGTCACTAGTTAGGTCAAATACTGCGATATATTCTCCATAGCTATGAACGAGATTCTTACCGTTAGTGCTTAGGTTCAAGTCATCCAGAAAGTTGTCAGTGTTGGCCTGGCTCAGGTTCCCTCTGTCGAGATCCAATGCAAAGAAGGCGATGAATGCCCAGGTGGTGATCTTCCAATCGAGTTTGTTGATAAGGGGCTGTGTTGTATTAGGCTATGCAGCTTGGTCGCAAACGACGCGGTGGCTCACCAATTCCTCGGCCCAAGTCCATCTCGCATTTGGATCAAACCGGTGAAGGTTCTCGTACTTTTCGGTTGGTTGGAAGTATTTTGCAACTACCGGATCGTCAAAGACAGATGGCTGAGTAGCGATCTGGTCAAGACTCGGGTTGAACTTGTTGCCGCGGAATAGAGTCGTAAGTGGGAGGACTGGAGGCTCAGTCTTTTGAAGTTCCTGCTGCTCAAGAATACGTGTTCTCACAGTCTGAATGTCTTTGTCTGATTGAGAGCTGTCTCCCACTTTGCTGTAAGTCACCGCCCTCTCAGGCTTTCCCGCGAAGGGGTCACCACTTTTCCCTGTGATAGCCATGTCGAATATGTCCGTCCCTGGAGACTTTGAGAGGTTGCTAGACAAACGGCGATAGACGACGCAGCAGAATTGATATTAAATACAAGTTCCAAAATGCCGGTAACAGCCTCAGCCAACAACTTATCTATTGGCCGGCTGCGTACAGGGACTGCATTACGAAAACGCCAAGGTTATCTCGCCATGACCACTCAAGCAGGGAGCAGGAATGCGTCACCTAGCTAATCAGACACGATGAAGCATATATAGACATGTTTACATGCGTAATATGACGGGGATCGGGGTGAATACCAAGCATCCGGAAGAGCCTAGGACAACGCTATCGCTTGAACACAGCCTCACAAGCAAGGAGATGGTGAAGCCCCCTCATTGCGCTATGCATGGCAGTATGGTGAATTTGAACTGTGTTTAGGTTCTACATACAGCCTTGATATCCTTTTTGGAAGTCATTCCGTCGCGGTTGGTTGTTTCAGTGTCTGAGTGCTCGACGAGGTGCATGATCTAACGTTAGACTAAATCTTTGGAGCCAACTAGTGCCACGTAGAACAGCGAGATACTAAAGGGTAATACTTGATAATAGAGCTTGACTTGGAGAGATACCGAGGAGATGGCGATCTCTCTCCTGTATGGTTAGTCTATTGAGGTGGATAGCGGTAATAGTATCTCTCCGGGTGGGGATGTGGGCTTAAGGCACGCCGGCGATCAAGCTTAATTCCACCTCCCAGTTCTTCCAAGCTTTGCTACGTTTCTTTTTGGAACTAAATACGGGTTCGCAGGTCTCAAGGTTAGTGATGAAACAAGGAAAACACTAACAGTTTCACTACTTTGAAACACGTGAAAGACAGAGAGAAGGTAACAAGCTTGTTATTGAACAGTACAACTCCAGGAACGAGGCTGGCACGGCTGTCGTGGTTAAGTTAGATTGACCCATGGCTATTGCACCTGCAGCGTGATGGCATTCTCCGTGTTGCGAATACAAACCTGGAGATTGGCCAAGTCCTGGTAACCAGGGGTGCAACTTGGTGGCGCAACATTGTTCAGAGATACTATGTAAGTCGTGGTGTTTAGGAACTATGGCGTAAGTGATCGGCACAGCGTCGTGCGTTCCGCAAGATCTTGCGATATTGCAAAGATCGCCAATCATGTAAGAGAGACCCTTACTAGACTCACGGGGAATATTGAAGAGTGTAGTATTGTTACAGCGTTGTGGTATCTCAAGAGACGTGGGGGGTTCACCAGGGACTCCCCAGGCTGCAGTTGAACCAGAGGCTTTGCATCATGGAGACTAAAGATCGTTGCATCCGTCACAGATGTCATGTTAGCGGCTTTCGACCTTGGCGCAGATGATAATCATAGTGTGGCACATGAGGGTTGAAGTGGTGTCAGTTTCCGGGGTGGGATGTAGTGAAGATGGCGTAAGATGAGGTGATGCACCCAACGGCGGGATGCAACTCTTCGGCTATTTCTTATCAAGTGGTGAGCTGGATCTGATTCTCTTGGTGTAGCCAAACTCTGGGGATAGCAGAGAGCTCATGCATATGGATGGCTCAATGCGCTCGTCAGCAGTGGTTGACGCAAACTGAGAAGACTCGCACCTCATTATCAACACCTTCATGCGGTCATGTTGAGTAAAGTTTGTGCGGGGTTGATTTCCAAAGCGTGATTGTTTGTTTTATTGTTAGAAGCTGGACTCCGTGTTGTCTTTAACTATAAAGCTGTGATGTCCCATCCTGTTGATAAGTTACAAGCGGAGACAGCAATACACACTGCCATTGAAAGTGAGCTTACTTTGATATATCTCGCCCACAAATTCCATCCCTAGAACTATCTATCTTTCACCGAACCTATGTCTCCTCCTGCCGCTGACGTCGACATCCAAAGTGCTGCTCCCGCAGTCCAGCAAGTCTCCAAGGCTGTTAACAGCGCCAAAAGCAGCAGTGCATCGCGTCTTGACGGGCCTCTCACCTACTCCGGTAGCCTTGACTCAGAAGAACAGTTTGATGTCACCTCGGTGATTGGTCGCGAGTTTTCCAAGTTGCAGTTAAGCGAGATCCTCAAAGACGATACCAAGCTCAGAGACTTGGCGGTTCTTGGTAAGTCGCCCGGCATAATATGAGACTGTGTGTGTATAAAGGAGCCATCTGCTCACGGTGCCGCAGCTTCTCAAAGAGGCGTCCTTTTCTTCCGGAACCAAGATATCAATATTGAGGATCAAAAGTACCTCGGGCAGAGACTTGGCGAGTTGACTGGTAAGCCAGAAACCTCCAAGGTAAAAACCCCTGAGAAAGTATTGTTCTCAAGATGGAGGCTCACTCTTTGAAAGCTCCATCGACATGCCCTATCCAACAGCAAGCGTGGCATTGCTGTCGATGAGAACGGAAAGCTTGACGACGAGGTCTCAGTGATTTCTTCCGAGCAAAACCGCAAATTCTACAAGGATCGGTTTTCCTCCATCTCCAAGAGCCTTGCGGGAGAGGGATGGCATGCCGAGTAAGCTGGGTAGACGAACCTATGACTACTTTAGTTGTTGACCAAAAGGGATAGCATCACGTTTGAACACATTCCTTCCGACTACGCTATCCTCAAGATCATCCAGCCTCCGTCGGACGTTGGTGGTGATACCTTATGGGCATCTGGCTACGAATTGTACGACCGCCTGTCGCCCCCTATCCAGAAGCTGGCCGAGAGCCTTACAGCCACGCATTACCAGCCCAACTTTGTCCGTGTGAGCAATCAGTTTGACCAGGAGCTGATCGACGAGAACCGTGGATCCCCTGAGAACAAGGGGCTTGACTTTAAAGCTGAGCAGTATGTTTCCAAGTTTCTTATATAAGCGTGAGCAACACACTAACGATACGGACAGTCCTGTGATCCGCACGAACCCTGTTACTGGCTGGAAGAGCCTCTTTGCTGCCGGCCAACAACTTGCGGCGGGTCATATCAACGGTGTGACTGAGAAGGAGAGCGAGATCCTCAAAGATTACTGTAAGCCGGCATTGAGATGCGACGTCTTTGATTTCCTCTCGATGCTAACAAGCAAGTTCGCCAACTCATCACGGAGAACCATGACCTTCAAGTCCGCTTCAGATGGGAAAAGAACGATCTTGCTATATGGGACAAGTAAGTGTAAATGGGGGTTGAAATCAGTTCGTGGTTGAGAAGTTAATCGTTTGTGTTCCGCAGCCGCTCTGTATTCCACACTGCCACCAAGTAAGTACAATCTTTTGACTGGCCGAACGCGCAAAATACTGACTGTATATGCAAAGTGACTACAGTGGGAAACGTCAAGGAAACCGAGTCGTCTCGTTGGGAGAGAAACCGTACTTTGACCCGGCTTCGCAGTCCCGTAGAGAGGCTCTGGATCTTGTTAACTAGACTAGGTAACCCCCATCGGAAGCTAAATAAATCATTTTATGCACTGGATAGTATAGTTCACCGAATTGTAGCAAACAATGATTTGGTATAATCTTTACTATTTAAGCTAGCACTGAGCTATAAGTACTACTCCATTATGCATGGATTAGTACTTGGTAGCGGTGCAGAATGATTATATTCCCCGAAGATACATCTTGGTGAAGAATCTCGGCTTCATAGTAGAGTGATCGGTGGCACTTAAATAGCATCACGAAATACCTGAGGCAATTCCGTTAGAGACCGAAAAGTGTGAGGAGATCTGCCGACGGGAGAAGTAACGATATAGGGAAGGATACGATTTTGAAAGAAATTGTCGGATTCTTCTGTACGGAGTATAGTCGACAATTTTCTGGATATTCTCCACTCGCTTGGAGACTTCTAGGCAGATTTGCCGTACTCTCAATTTCCTTTGTAGTAATCAAGAGAGACGGATAGCAAACGGAACTATCATGGTAAAACTGTCTAATAACCTGAACATGGTCCCATCTTGTCAGTACGTTGGAGGCCGGCGAAGTAGGTAGGTATGGTCAGGAGGAGACGTGCACCGTTCTCAGCGCACTCATATTCGGATGCGACATTGCCGTTAGATATATGCCAAGAGCCTCGAGCGTCGTCAAGCTCCAAGAATATGTAATTAGTTGGAAAACCATTGTAGGAAATTGTCGGGTGATAGGGCAGTGGATGGAACATTGGAATTGCGACGCAAAGAATAGTGAGAAGGGAGTGAATGTAAAACAGTTGACGGGCGGTGAACAAAATAATGAACTGCACAGAGAAACGCTGCTTCAACCTCATGAGGACATTTTCGATCGGCTAATAAGTTACACAACCATAAATCCTTCAATCGCCAGAGTAAACTATGTTCTTTTTCTCTATCTAAGAGAGTATTGTGATTTTACTTATTTGACCCGCTTGCTGAATATTTGACTTGTAGTAGTATTAATTCTTTTGAGAAAGATAGCCTGATCGACGTTGTTAACTATGGGGTGCGTTATGGACCTGATCTTAGTTACTCATGCGTTGGTGTTTTTGATATCGGTCGGAAAATTCCAGGACGACATGGGCGGATGGATTAGGCCAGAAACAGTTAGCGACCCCGCCTTGCCCCATCTGTGCGACGCGACTGCTTCGAGATCTCGTTTGATGATTGTGCATGATTAGGGCAACGATAGGTATCTTATCGTTACGGAGTACTCCGTACGCAGCGCGTCATTCTGGAGATGGCCTTTGTGGTTGATAGCGGTGGTTCAATTAGAATAAAGACTGTCGGAGAGTGATCTATTTGCTGAGTATGTCCAAGTTAATAACCAGAAAAACCATGCAGGCACGATCGTTGATGCATTCATAAGTGGTAAGAAATTGTGGACTTACACATATAAGTACCCAACTAGGTACAGGTACCAACATCAACGCTCAGGTGTCAGAGAAAACAAGAGGAGGAAACAAACAGAATCGAGAGTAGCATATTTCATCGTGCTCTAACATCGTTTATGGAATGATGCATCATCTTTGTACACAGTCCGCAGGGCTTGTACTACTCAAGTAATATGGACGAGTGCATGTGCAACCACCAGCTCGGACGACATGCCTCGACTCACAACCAAGATACGCCCTTATACAGACCCTGCTACGACGAATTCGATCAAGTGCAGATGTTGGATAGCAAACAACCAGAAGATCACTGCGTTGAACGGAGAGTTTAATATATCTGGCACAGTCTTCTCGGGTACAAACAGATCTAGCTTAACACAGAAGTGCCAATGAATCACCAACGTTTCGATCTGGTGATTGCACAGTGTCAGGTCGACTCCCACTCTTGCAAAGTTTTACAGTGGAGGCAGGCACTGCAAAGGACATGCCGCAGCGGGAGAGCCAACGATTTGTGCCCTGTAAGCGAGCTTGAACTGAAGGGAAAGTTAAAGGTGCGCTTTGACCATCATCAGGTACATCTACAAAGCAGAGCAGAGGGCCCGCACCTGCAGAAAACCTCGACTCGACCACGCGCCAAAAGATTCTCTCTCTTCCGCACATCACGAATCTTTTCAATACCTAACCTCAGACTTTTCCTCTTGCACTCTCCGAGCAAGATCCTATCTCGGTAAGTTGATCTCATTTCTTCGCTGTCACGTCGTCGTCATCCGAGCGCGCGCATCGCAACAACCCTCTTCACTTTTCTTCACCGTTGCCCTGGCCTTCAACCGTCGCTTCGCAGACGCTGCCTGGGGAAAGTTTGCTGGGAAATCTCTGCACCCCGCCCCCGCCTAGGTACATTTTTCAGCTGCCGCGGCGCCTCTCGCAGTGGGCTCCAGATCTGAACTGCTACTACAAGAGAAAAGCCGTTGCCTCTCGTTTGAGAGACCGTTATCGACCAATTCTCCCTGCTCTGCTTCCAAGTTGCTGCAACCTCGATTCAATTCACCAAATTGTCCTTTCATCTTTCTCGCAAAGAAGTACGGACTGCCTGCTTGTTGTTGCTTGTACACTCGCATAACAATCTCCTTGTTTCCCCTCCCCCTCCTCCGTCATCACTCCAGAGCCCCTCGCCGCCCCTGTCGGATCTCGGCGACAGTGACCACGCTAGCTTGTTCCTTGGTCGCGCTGAAAATTCATAAAAAAGCGATTGCTTTTGAGGACAATCTCTTGACTAACTCTGTATTCCAGAATCTCAAATTCACAACTCACTTCATATCTCATCAAGATGGAATACCAGCCACGAGGCGCTTGCTACTCTTGTGAGTAACTTTGCACTTCCCCACACCTCTTCAACATCATCCCTCGACCATTGGATCTGTGCCACCGCCAAACAAGTCTTCTCATTTTTGCAACAAAACTCACCATCTGGTCTCGTGCTGAGTGCTTCAAGTACCGGCCTGATTTATTTGCTTGTGGAGAAGGTGCCATGGCAGATTCATCGAGTGCGCATCTGGGCTGTCGGTTTTTCGTCTGGCCTCATGCACTTATTTGACCACTGTGGGACTTGGCGAGCGCTTGAGTCAATGGCTCGCCTTTCTCATCATACATCTCAAACACTCCTTGAATGAATATATGCTGACCCGACATACAGGCGGTTCTGCCGGCCACCAGGTATGCCATAGTGTGACTTTAGTCCATCCTATTTACTCACTGTTTTATTTCTAGGCTCGCGACTGCCCTACCAAGGGTCCCGCTAAGTGGTACAGTTCTCTGCTCTCCCGTCTATGGTTCCTGTTGCTGACTCTGATGTTATAGCTACAACTGTGGTGGTAGGTCCGAGAATATATGCTTGGAAGAATAGAAAGCTGACTGATACCACCAATAGGCGAGGGCCACATGAGTAAGTCACCTCGCCCTTTGAACTCAACGTTAACTAACCTTAGATAATAGGCCGCGACTGCTCTGAGCCCATGAAGGACAACAAGTCCTGCTACAAGTGTGGTCAGCCCGGCCATATCTCCCGCGACTGCCCTATGGGTGGTGCCCCCGGCGGCGGCCACGGCGGCCCCGGCCAAGGTGCCGAGTGCTACAAGGTAAGTGTTGTTCTTTTCTGGCCACGTCTTCTATCGACTAACCAAATTACAGTGTGGTGAGATTGGCCACATCGCCCGCAACTGCAACAAGGCCTCCTTCGGTAACTCCTACGGTGGCGGTGGTGCCGGTGGTGCCGGCTACGGTGGCGGCGCTGGCAAGACCTGCTACTCTTGCGGTGGCTACGGCCACATGTCTCGTACGTCTACTTTGCTAAAACCTGGGTATATCTAACTAACCAAACCTTAGGCGAGTGTGTCAACGGCATGAAGTGCTACAACTGTGGCGAGTCTGGCCATTACTCCCGCGACTGCCCCAAGGAGGCTGCCGGTGGCGAGAAGATCTGCTACAAGTGCCAACAGGCTGGTCACGTCCAGTCCCAGTGCCCTAACAACTAAACCGGCAACTCGGTCCCTTCAGGTTATCACTGAAGCGAGGCTGACGTGGCGACTCCTTATACCCACGGACGATGTTATTTTCTTTGTTCTTTCTCGGCATATTTGATAAAAGCTCATCTTCTCGCATGACATTAATGATCATCATGGCACATGGCGGCATGCAGAAAACCCTGCTGCGCGAATCTCAACGGTGGCTGGCAGTGCTTGGCCTCGATTGGAACAACTCAGCATTGGATTTCGTCACGGATTGAACGACTTCGACCACGTATACGGCTCGGCATTGAGAGAGAGACGGATGGTGACAGGTGATGAGTGACGAGATCAAAAAAATGGTGGCTTGCGGGTGATGTTTCCGGGCGCACAGTAAGGCGTTCGGTACATGTCGCTGGTGGAGAGCCCAAGCTGAGAGCGCTGGGGTTTGCTCCTTTGGTAGTCAGGACGAGATGAATTGTGTTGATCCCGAAGCTCACGGGAGCTTGATTTTGGTGTGATTGATTGTGTGTCCTGGTGTTATCTACCAATACTCTACGCCGGCCGCATCGAGCGTGCAAGTCGACGTTGGAGATTAGTGTTGGTGAGTGAATCTATTGCGACCCCAGGAGCCGATTCTTGGATCGACCCGCGCAGGCCGACGACAAAGGGCATCTTTTGCTATGCATGGAGTATCTTCATCAATCTGCCACACGGACGCCGACAAGAAAAAAACCGAGCCCGGCTCAGAATACATCGAGACGCTGGTATAAGCATATTATGAGCTTGTCCAGCACTAAGGGGGTAGACACCAGACCTTCGGAACGGAGATTATTTTGAGCATAAGAACGCTTCATCATATTATAACTACAAGCAAGAAGGGCATTCGTCTTCAACAGCTGATTTACAACATGGCCTTGGGGAAATTTCGCATGGCTTGTCTGACGCCAAGATCTCCCAACACCTCCTCGGCACCACCAAGGATCGCGTCGAACTTGTAGGTCCGGTGGAACATCTCGATAAACTTGCCCATGCCGGTCTGTGTCAGACCACGACCTCCCCAGATTTGCACGGCCTCATCTGCAATCTCGTGAGCAGCGCGGGTGGCACTCATTTTGAGGAGACCAATGGGGCCAGCTAGGTGCTGTGCTTGCTGCTTATAGGGCATATGACACATCTGGTAAGTGATAGTCTCAAGCCAGGATTGATTAGCCTCGATAAGAGCAATCATCTTGGCGAGTCTGGAAAGATGTTAGACATATACTTGTTGCATACTTGGGTCTCATAAGACTCACTTTTGACGGATAACTGGCTGGTCGATGAGCTGCTTGCCAAAGACCTGACGCTGGTTCGACCACTTGAGACATTCCTCGACTATGGACCTCGACATGCGAAGACTGCCGCCTGTTGGTGGGTGTCAGCTCTGAACTCCAATTTCTCAGGAGGGGGAAACTTACAAACCATCATCCACCGTTCGTGGTTAAAGTTGCTGAGGATGACATGGATGCCCTTGTTCTCCTGGCCCAACAAGTGCTCAACGGGGACCTTGACATTCTCAAATGTCACGTAAGCTGTTCCAGCGGCAGGCGAGTAGGATGTCTTGATGGCCTTGGTCTCGACACCCTCGCCGCGCTCGATGAGGACCACACTCAAGCCCTTATCTGTCCGCACGCCGGTCACAAAGTAGTCCGCCCAACAACCGTTGGTGATCCACTTCTTGGTTCCGTTGACAATCTACCTCGTGTTAGGTCTCATCTCCTCATGGTAGACAGGAAGATTAACTCACGTAATGCTTGCCATCGGGGGATTTTTCGGCGGTGGTGCGCACGCCGGCAACGTCTGAACCAGCAAATGCTTCTGTTATGGCTAGACACAGCTTCTTCTTGCCGCTAAAGACCTCGTCGGCAATTTTGTTCTTCCACGTCTCATCATGTGCAAACTGGAGCACTGCTGTCAAGCCAATCGTCATGCCTGCCATGTTGCCATCCGCAAAGCCTCGGGCCATAGCTCGCGCCAACTCCTGTCCCACAATCAAGTCGTGGAAGTAGTCGAACTCCTCGCCCTTGACAGCGCCACCCATGAGATCCACGCCATGCAAATGTTTCCCCGGCCCTAGGCGCATATGCAATATGCCCAGCTCGCTCATTCTGTCGATCATCTTCTGGCTGACATAGCGCCCCGTCGCCTCACACTCCTGCGCCTCTTGGTACAGCTCACTGTCCACAAATTCCCTGAGCTTGCGCTGCAGCTTCTTGTGGCTATCCTTGTAGTACGGCGAGCGGAAGGACGGTGCGAGCCACAGCGGCTCGGCATAGGGAACCTGGCTAAGGTCGCCAGGCTGCGGTGTGATGATCTGGGGCTTCTCGCCCTCGACGGTGCCGACGACTAGACGGGCGTTCCGGGTCAGGACCTCGTGACGGTGCAGGTTGTAGAAGGCCGCGGTGGCATCCTGGCCGGCGACCTGGCGGAGAACCGTCTCGCCGCCCGGATGCGCGTCGACAAAATCAGTCAGGTCGTAGACTTTGCTGTCGATTATGCACCAGAGAGAATCTTCGGTTGTGTGCGAGCGCACCTCCTCGCGGGAGAAGGTCTCTGTGACAGTGGTCATGGCTGGGAGGCGAGGCTTTCTTTACGGTCTACTAGATGAAGTGAGCGACAGAAAAACAGAAAACACGGCAACTCAGCCCCCCCTCGAGGTCCATTTTACTCGGGGCAACGTTTAAATGGTCCCCAGCCGGCTCTTTCTGACATCGTGCCTCGGTCCCGACTAAGTGGGGGGCACCGGGGTCCCCAGACCAGATCATGTCGAGGACTGGTAATGTATTTTGCTGATTGGTCACTAGAGCGGCTTGGTTTCCGTTTTGCGGGGGCGGGGCCGCCGTTGCAAGCTAGCCCAGGACGGACCCGGAGACATACGTAGCAGTTTCATCCTAACGTTAGCATTTATCTGCCTCGGCTGTCTCTGGTTGCTCATATTTACGCATGCATATATCGGGTAAGTTTCAAGTCGTCACTTTCGTGTGTGATACTAGGGCTTGTGGACAAGATGATGCTGGCTCGAGGGACTCCGGATCATGGCGCATCCATATCGGCTAATAGAGGCCCGAGCATAGGCAAGAGGCAGCACGCCTCCATTTATATATCGAATTGTGCTTGAGCTTTACTAAATTCTGCCAACTGAGCAAACCTCTCTTGTCAATACCTTGTGGGTCTTTCGTACTTGTATCTGGCTCTTCTGTAAGTCTCTACGCGACACACGGTCTAATTTGAGTTGAGGAAATTGGTTGGAGAACACTATAATGACCGGGCTGGCAAGATATGCAGTGAATTCCAGCCATGTCGGATATTAAATCGAGTTTATGGACGCACAAATCCTAGTTACGTAGCCTTTGGTCAACTGAGATCCCCCATTGCTAGGTGGATGCGGCTCATGCTTGCCTTGAGAAGATCATGGCCCAGCAAGCACACCTCAACGCTGCATACTCCGAACCCTGCACAATTACCTAAAATCTGAACATCCAAGTTCTGGTGCTAATTCTGTCATATCAAGAATAATCAGAGCGTATGTTTAGTTACCTGCATGAGTACTACTCATGCAGACATGGGTGTATCGGAAAACAGATTACTGACGATATGGATATGGCCCATCTCTTGAGCGAGAGGCAGTTAAGTCGGTACTGCTATTTAACTCTTTGAGAATGTAATGATAAAAGGCCATTCTGGGTTTCAGGACATATCTAAACAGGCATCTGACACTTAGCACATGCTTTTGTCTGGCCAATATCCAGTCCAGCAATGCTGAGAGCTCGAGGCTCAGCCAGGCCAAAATGTCGGAAGGCTTCAATAGAATAGTTGGGGCTGAAATTAACATGGTGAGATGGCCGAGCGGTCTAAGGCGCTGTGTTCAGGTTTCATTCAAACCAGTGACGATTCGCAGTCTCGCAAGAGGCGTGGGTTCGAATCCCACTCTCATCATTCCTTTTGTCCATGTGTACGTTGGTTTTGCCATATCGATGATCGCTTTTTGTTCTTTACTACGAAGTAAGTTACATAGTGAAAGTTTATTAGCCTGTCATACATACATAGACTGTGTATAAGATGCTTACTATTTATTCATCCTTGTCTCACCGCCTCCAGCCGGTCATAATCTTTGATACTTGCATCCTGGCTTATCACTGAATTTAGTTATGCGGCATTCCCTCCTCCGTTCTACTGCAACTGGGCTGAAACAACGACACTTGCTATTCGCCAAGTACGTCACTGACAGTTTCTTTTCAACCCTGCCGCATTTTCACGTACTATGTATTTCGAAACCTCGGGGTTCCGACTCGTTAAGTTCTGAGTCGTGAATATGAGTCCTTTTTGAAGAACCCGCACCCCGAGACCGCGCCTGGCTGGATATGGCAGGATATGGATCTAGACTGGGCTTTTGAGGGGGCAACCTCTGGCAAACGATGAGTCTTCCCTCCTCCCCGTGTTCCCATGAGCATCGAGTGCAGTGCTATCATTGGTTTGATCGCCGGCCCTTCTTTTTCCTCTTGTTGTCGCTCTTTCGCCGCTACCTTGGAGGCTAGAGCCTGCACGAGGGGTTGAGATAGGGGTGAGTGAGATACGCGCATCACTGGACACTCGTTCGCCTCCCGCCGAGCCTCCTTATCAGTGTAAATGCTCCAATGGCACTTTTGCCGGGTTGGCTCAGGGCCTCGTGCTAAAGAGCAAGGGCGTAGACGGCGCTTCTGTCCCTGCGCCCGCTCGCTAGCTGCTGGTTGATGGGCTTTTGCTGGTTGGTGTCGGCTCTTGGTCCTTTTTCGTGTTGTGCCTATGAACTTAGACACGACCAACCTAAAGGTCCCGAGACACCGGGCACACACTCTAGATTCCGTCTTCCCCCCATCAAGTGTTGGATTTATTTCCCTCGTGATCGTCATCGACACGATACCTATCCCTTTTGAGTTATCATTACTCAACTTGCCTTACCCTTCATCATTCGTCTTCTCGTGGAACCTTGGTAGCCAGCTGGATCCAACCTTGCTTTCCCGACTGTTGTTGCATCTGGTGACCACTTGTCAAATCTCGAAGCTTATATCCCCCATCATCCGATCAAGCCCAGATCGCCCTTGCATTTATTATTCGCCCTATCATATATCGTCGATTCTCTACCTACATTTACTGTGTTTTGGTACTGGAAGCCCAGTTCACTTGTCTATCGCATATAACTACTATCGGGGATTTTATACGTGCAGCTATCGTCTAGTATTTTAACGCCCTGTCTTACTCGACATGGATGCTTACTCTATATCTTACACTAGTCCTTCTGCTAGAAATACGTCCAAGATTTACCAGGATCTTTGGTCTACTCGACTCCATACCCGAGTCGATACTGGGCAAAACCAGCTTCTGGGTAAGCTCGCCGCCATGGATAGCTTCAAGCAGGTAAGTGAACCTCACATCTAAAACAGCTACCGACATGGTGGTCACATTGGACTCTCACAACGATTGTGATGTTTCCGGTAATACTTGATGCCTCCAGCTCTTGTCTTTATGCACCACCGAACACACACAGCCCTGGACACAGCTAACCAAATGCCTCACAGCGCTGGAAAGGCGGCCTGTCCTCAAAACCACACGTTGGTGTGGTCGGAGCTGGCCTTTCTGGGCTTCGATGCGCAGACATCCTGTTGCAGCACGGATTTAAAGTTACCGTCATTGAGGGCCGGAACCGGGTTGGAGGCCGTATGCATCAAGAGGTGCTCCCCAACGGACGCCTGGCCGATGTTGGACCCAACTGGATTCACGGCACAAAGGACAACCCCATGTTAGATCTGGCCAAGCAGACAAATACTGCTATCGGAAGTTGGGATATGACTTCGTGCGTATTCAATGAATCCGGAGATCTCTACTCAATCAAGGAAGGTGAGGCGTACTCTGATATAATGTGGAACATTGTCCAGGATGCCTTCAAGCATTCGAACAGCAACTCTCAGGATATAGATGTGAAAGAAAGCCTCCACGACTTCTTTGTGCAGAAAGTAGTCGAGAAGATACCGAGTACTGAGGAGGACTATGAAAGAAAAAGAAACATCGTCATGCAAATATCCGAGTTATGGGGCGCCTTTGTTGGAAGCCCCATTGAGAGGCAAAGTTTGAAGTTCTTCTGGCTGGAGGAATGCATCGAAGGAGGTAAGCAAATGCAAACTTGATTGAAACGGAGGCTGACTACGATCAGAGAACCTCTTTTGTGCAGGGACGTACAAGAAAGTGCTGGATACTATTGCAAAACCAGCGCTTGATGGCGCCGAGATGAAGCTGCAGACCAAGGTGGAACAGATATCATACCGAAGCGATCCTGAAGACAAAGCCAGGATCCAGGTACAGGGCGGACAGACCCTCGAATTTGACGAGGTCGTCGTCACTGCACCGCTTGGATGGCTAAAACGGAATCTGGACGCTTTTGAGCCTGCGCTGCCGGCGCGCATGACAAAGGCCATCGAAGCGATTGGCTATGGATGTCTAGAAAAGGTGAGTCTTTGGAGACAACAGCATACGTGTAACATAGTATTGATCAACGTCTAGGTCTATATCACGTTTCCCAAGGCGTTCTGGCTCGCGCGTGAGGGCGAGGACCGCAAGGCTGAGGGCTTTGTACAGTGGCTCTCGCCAAGTTACGTTACCGACTCAAACCCCAAGAGATGGAACCAGGAAGTTGTGGAGCTGGCCAGCTTGACGCCAGAGACTTCGCATCCCACGCTCCTGTTTTACACTTACGGCGAGCAGTCGCAGTATCTCACGGGCCAAGTGGCTAAGCTCTCGGATCCGCAGAAGAAGGATAAGTTCCTTCTGGACTTCTTCAGGCCGTACTACTCGCGTCTGCCGCACTACTCGGAGAGCGACCCCGACTGTAAGCCAACGGGCTGCATGGCGACGGACTGGCTCCACGACGAGCTGGCGGGCTTTGGCAGCTACAGCAACTTCCAGGTCGGGCTTGAGGACGGCGATACGGATATCCGAACGATGCGGGAGGGTCTGCCGGATCACGGGTTATGGCTAGCGGGGGAGCACACGGCGCCGTTTGTGGGGCTGGGAACGGCGACTGGAGCCTACTGGAGCGGTGAGTCGGTCGGGAGGAGGATAGCGGAGGCGTATGGACTGGCCAAATAGAAGTATTCTGGGTTAGATAACCTAGGACGATCTTGTAGCTTAGTACTAACGTTAGATGATACAACAGCCTATCTACTCCTAGCAATGGGGCTACAGTACTGTAGAGTCACTGGCTACTGCGAGAAGCCTCGTACCACATGCTCGCGTGAGCTCAATGAGAGTATCAATACTCTATATATTGCCCTTGCGGTTTAGTTAGTCCTAGTTCCACTTGTCCAGCTGCCAGCAAAAGACAACACCACGTATCTGTTATGAGAGAAATACATCCATGACGCAACCAACGCATGGCAGCCGCACGCATCAGAAGAGCATCTTATGCTGGTGTCGCCGTTTTAGGCGTCGTCCTGGTAAAAGGGTGGGAGACTTGTCCTTATCGATTAGGCGCTTTGAGACATAAAACACCCACTGAGAGCGCAATGCACAGGTCAAATGACGACCTTGGATGCGGCGAAAGATCCATCATGGAACCATCCCTAGGTGAACCGAGTCACGAGCCTCACGGCTACAGTAGCAGACACGTAACTTACAGGGTGTTGATGCCACTGCAGCGCCTGTAGAAACCCTCTATCTTTGAGCTACAGTGCAGGCTCCACTCTTTCCTCCCCCACCTGCCCGCCGTGTTACCGCCTCAGCCACCCATTCCATACTAACCCATGTCGTGACTGTGACGCCGTGACGGTGACCCGATTATTTGGGAAAGCGTGCCTCGACGTCCTTTACCAACTCTATCTTCTTCTAACTTTCCTGTGTGCGCTGCCTCAGCCACGAAGTCTCAACGTGAAACTTCAAGTTTCTATTTTACCTTTCTCATCCTAACTCCTATCAGGGCCTCACGTCTTCCTCTATCTTCCTCCCTCCCCCGCATCCCATGGCCTTTCGTCTTCTCTAAACATGCCCTACGGCCCCGCATCTTGGCCGGGGTCCTGTAACTACCGATAGTACGCCGACGCCGGCCTCTGCCTAGATGACGACTGCGACGGCGACCTTCTCGACTATCTACAAATCGACGACTGATAGTTAACTCGTCTTCTGCCGTGCCCCCTCTTCTTATTCTGGGCCATAAGGGCAGCCCTCTACACGCCCTTCTCCAACTCGACCGACCTCGAAGCCGGCATCATGGCGACCTTCTTCCAGTCGTTCCGGAGCTCCTCTATGCCAAAGAGGTTGCTCCGGTATGCTTTGTCACGGCTAGACTTTCTCGACGCCGAGGCTCTCGATATTGATAACTTGGACTTGGCACTGGGCAGGAACACCGTGCTGGAATTTCGTGACGTCGGGGTCAATCTCAAGGCATGTTCCATGACCATGCAACCAGTCAAGTGCTGATATATGCTAACATGTATCGCAGAAGCTTAACAAGCTGCTTCAGTTCCCCGTGGCCTTCAAGATTAAAAAGGCAAAGGTTCTGTTGCTAAGAGTCACTATTCCCATGGATTTCTACACAAGCCCCATCCTCGTCGATCTCGATGGCGTGGGCATTGCAATGCAGGTGGTGGATGCAGAGCCCAAGCTAAGCCGCACGCCTGGTACCAAAACTCCCGAGGAGGCCGACGTTGTCCCCAATACTGTCGATCTAGCTCAGTCTTTTCTCGAAACACAACCCAAATCAGAGCGCCGACAACTAGAGGATGCGTTGGTGGCAGAAACACAGGATCTGGGCGCTTCGGTTACCATGAGCGATGATGGAAGCGAGGATGACTTGGCATATGGAACAGGTCAGGCGTTGTCCCTGCCTGCGTTCATGGCAGACTTTCTACAAGGTATTGTAGATCGAATGCAGATTAAGATAAAGGATGTTACTTTCCAGGTCGATGTCGAGGTGCCGATCGAGCCGAATTCAACCACCACCGAAATGGTGTCGTTTCAAGTGGCACTTGAGGATATCGACGTTGAAGGTGTCACCACTCGATCTTCTAACGACGACGGTTCGCCCATAATCGTGCCCAAGGAGGGCAAGCGGCACGTCTCATTGTCCAACGTGAGGGCATACCTCATATCCGAAGCAAACGTTTTCTCCGCCTTGGCTCGCTCTCCGTCAATGACATCGCCATCCGTGGCTTCATCTCCGATCATGACCAAAGCCCCCCCATCTCGCCAGGCTACGACACTGTCGCTCAGCAGCCTCCATAAGGATTCCGTCGTCTCATCGCAACCGAGCCTACAACAAGAAGAGGTTGTAGCTTCGTCCCAGAATGGTCTCCAACATGAGGAACTGTTAGCTTCTTCACAGCAAAGCCTTAGGCTCGCGGATTCTATGACTTTATCACAGGCAAATCTGGGAGAGCTTCATTCTGCTATTAATGAGCCCCTAGAACCCGAATGGCCCCTTGGCGACAGCGAACAGGCATTGTCTATTCCATATGATCTCTCCGATCATCAGGAAGACGACGGCGAGGAAAGCCCAGCTACTCCGCGGGCCTCGATGTATCACGACTTCAATAACCCGCTCAGTGATGATGCAATGTTCCATTCCACTATGCTTTCGACCGGCCATCCCTCGCACTCCACGTCACTAGAGAACGAAAGACCGCAGTGGGCGAGTGTTGAGCGGGAGGCCAAGTCTGCACCCGCACTGGAACTACCTGAGCGACAAGCGATTTTGGAGGACGTAGGCACAGGTAGACCTGATGAGCAGCTCAGCCGATCTTCTTCAAGTGACAGTTTTGGGGCTAGGTCAACAGAAGACCTTGCTCAATCTCACATGTACACACATGAAGACGCTGAAAGCATGTACATGAGTGCATTTTCGCAAGAAGCTGTGCAGTCGACGATGAATTTGTCCCCAGCTGCTTCTCATCACAGTTTAACGTCTCCAGAGCAACTTGGTGAATCAACTGGGAACGTCGAAGTGTCGAGTATCACAGCCGCAGAAAATGAAATCAAGGCGCCTGCATTGGAAGAACCCCACGTATCAACCATGAAGCCACAATCTTCCCCGAGAACACCAGGTGCCGACTCTGAGGAATTCAGGAGGTTTATACCAGGGGGTTGGGATGATGATTCCGATGAATCAGCCCCAATCAAGACATTAGGATCGTCTGTCCTACCCAAACGCTCAACCCAGCCGAAAGATGATGCAGCATCATCAGCAGACGCATCGGATAGCGAATCTTCTGAGCCAGCCTTTTCCAGAGCTTGCATTACTGAAGACCACCCTGAACATCCGAGTACGCCTACCAGACAGCAAGATGATGTTCCTACTCCCAAGGGGCCAACACGCTTGGTGAAGGAGATCTTGAATCTTAAGACGATATCGATATACATACCGTCACAACATCAGCATCTACATGTCCAGCCCGCATCACCCGAATCCGTAGCTCAGTTGTCCCAGTCACTAGGACGATCAGTATATCCTCAAGCACCCGGCGCCTTCTCAGTGCATGGAGCGGCATCGACAAATCCACAAACCCTTCCTTCGCCAAATTCTGACGATATATTGGAAGTGAACCTGTCTCCCATCAGTCTGCGCTTTGACACTTCCCTCGGGTTTTTACTTACAATGATTGTTGGTAAGCTACTAGAAGCTGTCAAAGATAAGAAGGCGCCCTCTGCAGAAGACAACAAGCCTAAACCAACCAGCAAGAAAACACCTGGTATTGAGGTAACAATTGAGGAGATCAAGCTTGACTTTCTTAACCGGCTAGGTGGGGTTTCAGATACCCCGGAGCGTTACATGGACCCTTCTGCGTTCATATTCGATCAAGAAGTCCTTCTCAACACTACTCTTCAAAACTTGTCTATCTCAATATCTCATACAGAAGTCCCGTCAAGGTCAACGATCAGAGGGAAGCCAGTGATGCAAGAAGCAACCTTGACCAAGATCGACTTGCAACGCTTCCGTTTTGGCTACGCCAACGGTGATATCATATCTTTCGACGGCGGCAGGCCTATGAGCACATCTGTTAGGGACACGTTCATGTCTACCGGCTCTGATGTTGCGATTAAGATTCTCCAGTCAGGCGACAACGTCAAGACAGATATTGAAACCCTGCCACTTGTTGTCCAGGTTGATCTACGACGGCTCGACGAGACATTCAGCTGGTTTGGTGGGCTGAGCAGCTTCCTTAATATGAGTGCCTCGATCGCATCAAGCCCATCACCGACACCCAAGCCAGCTCCTCTTCCGCAGCAGAAGCCTCGGGGTGTACGCTTCGATACACCCATTGACCCAACCGACAAATCTGCCGCAGCAGAAAACAAGGTCAACTTACGGATTGGAGGTACCTGGGTCGAACTCGTTGGCAGAGACTGCAGCATGACCGCGGAAGCAAGCGCTATCAAGGTGGTCAGCCGAGACGAGGGCGTCGGGATGGCGTGCAGCATGATGCGTGTGTCGGGACCTTATCTCAAAAACTCAACATCGGATCCTAGCATCAGCACTGAGGTCACTGGTGCACGCATCGATTTTTTGATGGCACCACAAGACTCGGATCTTGAGAGGCTACTCGAACTCATCATCCCGTCTAAGCTCAAGTTTGATACCGGGAACGATGAGATCATGGTTGACACCCTGCTGCGCCAAAGACGAAAAGGATCTGTTCTAAGGCTTTCTGTGGACACAATCAACGTTCGTGTTCAGAACATGGCCCAACTCTCTGTCCTGCCGAATCTGGGTGAAGAAATTGCGAAGCTCTCTACTGTTGCAAAGTACTTACCGGAGGACGACCGCCCAGGTCTCTTGACTTTGGGTAAGATCCAGAACGTGGGCATGAGTGTCGACTTTGGCGGCAAGCTGGGTCATCTAGCCGCGGACATCAAGGAGTTACATGTTGGCCACATCAGCATTCCCTCTCTTGTTGCCGTTGCGGTCCACGGTATCTCACTCAAAAGGAATCGATCAGAGGAATTGGTCAGCACTGCAAATTTTGATGCCAAAAACCTCTCACCTCGAGGTCCGATCATCATGGCAAGGATGATTGGAGATGAAATGGAGCCCGTTATCAAGTTGAAGATGCAAGACCTATGCATAGAGTACCGAGTCCCTTTCATCATGGACCTCCTGGATCTAGAAGCGGACGCAACCCCGCAAGACTTTGAGACCTCTCTCGCTGCATCGGTAGCAAATTTGGGTGATCAAGCACACCATGCCCTGGCTAGGCAGCCGAGCTCTCCGGCCGAGAAGTCCAAGGCCGCAAAGCCAATGACCGTGGACGTCGGGTTTCATGATTGCCTACTAGGGTTGAATCCGCTGGGACAATCTTCCAAGATGGTCATCGTGCTTACCGATGCTCATCTCGTGGCTGTACTTCCCAAGGACGTGGAGACAAACGCTATTCTCACCATCAACAAGTCATCTATCCTACTCATCAACGACGTTGCTGAGCTCTCGGAGAACGAGTTACCAGCCAGCCAAAGACCTCGCGCATCGTCTTCAACCTCACGCCAGGTGGTTGACATGTGCTCACGAGGATATGTAGACATTTGCTACATCTCGTCCGCCAAGGTTGTGGTTGATGTTAAAGCACTTGTAGACGGCGAAAGACAGCTAAATGTTGAGCTCAAGGATGACCTCTTGGTCTTGGAAACCTGCGCAGACTCAATGCAAACTCTGATTGCGTTGGCCAACGCTCTCAAGCCACCGACGCCGCCAAGTAAGGAGAACAAGTACCGAACGAACGTTATCCCAGTTCAGGATCTTCTGGCGTCAATCTCTGCCGAAGCGTTTGGAAAGCCTGAGGGCGAATACGATTTTGACCAAGACTTTGCTGGGGCCCAGGAAATGGCTGGGAGTGGTTCCGAAGCCGGCTAC
The DNA here is from genome assembly GCA_017140175.1 of Fusarium staphyleae. NCBI lineage: Eukaryota > Fungi > Ascomycota > Sordariomycetes > Hypocreales > Nectriaceae > Fusarium > Fusarium staphyleae. The sequence goes on along the minus strand of JADDON010000078.1, from coordinate 89,276 downwards.
GCTTCAGACAGCCCTTTACAGGTTGAGTCCCAGTTCTACGACGAGCAGCCGATTGGTGAGGAGCTCTTTGACGCTACAAGCAGTTCGCTCACATCTCACGACGACAAGATGAAGGACTCCAATGATGGCGTGCTATTGACTGGATTCGACCCATCAAGTCAGCCTTCTGAAGAGTTGGACGACCTTGTTATTCATGAAGGTTACTACGACCGCGGTACCTCGAAGGCTAGCGAAGCCAAAGTGTGGAATTCAAAGAGGAACACCTATGACAGGGCTCCGATCAGCCTTGTTAAACGTAGCCCTCTCAAGGTTTCAGTACGAGACGTCCATGTGATATGGAATCTCTTTGATGGATACGATTGGACCCATACTCGAGAGGTTATTACCAAGGCTGTCCAGGATGTCGAAGCCAAGGCGTACGAGCGACAAGCTCGAGCCGGCCAGGTCCAGGTATATGAAGAGGAACTTGAGGACGAGGAGGCCATTGGAGACTTCCTCTTCAACTCGATTTACATCGGCATCCCGGCCAATCGCGATCCTCAAGAGCTCTCTCGCGCTATTAACGAGGGCTTAAACGACAATGCAACAGAGACAGAATCTGTCGCAACCACTAATTTCACTTCAGCAACGAACAGGACCGCGCGTTCCCGTCAACCGAGATCGAAGAGACTTAAGCTCAAGCGCAGCAAGCACCACAAAATCACTTTTGAGCTACAAGGCATCGACGTGGACATGGTCGTATTCCCACCCAACTCAGGCGAGACCATGAACAGCATCGACCTCCGCGTGAGGAACCTAGACATTTTCGACCATGTGCCAACGTCGACTTGGAAGAAATTTGCTACGTACGATCAAGATATGGGAGAAAGGGAGATGGGTACCAGCATGGTTCATCTGGAGCTACTCAATGTTAAACCGCAGCCGTGGCTCGAGGCATCCGAGATTGTCCTGCGGGCAACCCTCCTTCCTTTGAGACTACATGTCGACCAAGATGCTTTGGACTTTATCACCCGTTTCTTCGAATTCAAAGACGACAACGTACCTGTTCATTCTTCCAAGAGCGATGTTCCGTTCCTCCAGAGGGCAGAAGTGAACGACGTACCGGTGAAGCTAGACTTCAAGCCCAAGCGAGTAGATTACGCTGGCCTCCGATCTGGACATACGACCGAGTTTATGAACTTTATTGTGCTTGAAGAGGCAAGAATGGTACTGCGGCACGTCATCATCTATGGCGTATCTGGCTTTGATCGGTTAGGTCAGACACTTAACGACATTTGGATGCCCGATGTCAAGGCAAACCAGCTACCTGGCATTTTGGCTGGTCTTGCACCGGTTCGTTCGATTGTCAACGTTGGAAGCGGTTTCAGGGAGCTTATCGAGGTGCCTCTTCGCGAGTACAAGAAGGATGGCCGTGTCATCCGCAGCATTTCCAAAGGCGCTGCGGCTTTTGCTCGCACAACGGGCACGGAGCTGGTCAAGCTTGGTGCCAAACTAGCTGTGGGCACACAGTATGCCCTTCAAGGCGCCGAAGGCATGCTCTCAGAGCCACAGCCGGCTTACGAGGGCTGGGATGAAGATGATGTTGACACAGAAGACCAGAGGCAGATCTCTCTGTATGCAGACCAGCCCGCGGGCGTCCTGTCAGGTATCAGAGGCGGATATCGCTCCCTGGCCAGGGATGTAAACCTTGTTCGCGACGCCATCATCGCCGTGCCGGGAGAAGTTATGGAGAGCTCGTCAGCGACTGGTGCTGCCAGGGTTGTACTGAAGCGAGCACCAACGATCATTTTCCGACCTGCAGTCGGGGTTTCGAGAGCCATTGGCAAGGCCTTGATGGGTGCCACAAACACGATTGATCCGCACAACCGACGGCGAATTGAGGAGGTGAGTTCACACTGCACACCCTTGTTTGCACTCTTGACTAACGAGCTTTCAGAAATATAAGAAATACTGATCTCATCATCTGTGGCTGCTGGGCTGGGATACTACAGGGGAACAACTCACGGCGTTCTGATTTTGTGATAGCGACCATACCCTGGCATTTTCGGTGTCAGTCTTCTCTCTTTCTTTTTTGCTCTCATCTGAATTTTGTTCTTTTCAAATCATATAGCGGTGCTCCGGGCTGGGATATTCTATTGTTTCGAGATAGGGTCTTACATCCACGCACTCATCCAAGATAGAAGGGCGAAAACAGGACACGCGTGTAATTGATTGCATAGACGTCGAAGACGATAAACATGGGTCAGATGATTTGTCAGTTTGGAGTTGGGCTTATCATTGAATCATTTTGGGTGTAGTCGTGCTGGAGCTCGGGTTCCTTTGTTGGATTGGTGCTGGTTACTGGGCATTGGCGGCCATCTGAGTTGTGCTATAGATATATGTACCCCAGAATGAATGTTTTATATTTCATGGCCTAAGGTCCATCATGGAGCTGCTCTTCTCTACCACCAACGCCTCGCTCGCCTTTCAATAGGAGTATTCAAATTCCTCAGCAGTTTTCCTTAGAAGCCATCATCGGGAATGCCCTTCCGCCTCTCGGAGGTCTTCCTTGCCCGATTCATGTTAGCCCACCACTGATGGCTCTCATCCGACCCTGTCCATTTGCCATCCTTGTCAAGCTCATCCCACGGCTTAGGGCTGAGGATATAGTGGACGTTTTTGACGCTCTTGTCATGCCAGATGGCATTATGCACACCCTCCCAGCGCATCGTCTTGAGCGCATTGTAGATATATGGTAGCGCGACCCAGCGCTCGCGGTACAGGTCCGACAGCAGCGACTGGTCAGCAAAGTCCATGTTGACGGCGTCAGCCTCCATGTGCGCGAGGATCTGTTCATACAGGACCTTGGAGGGGTTGACGACCTGCAGGCCGCCGTTCATAAAGCCGAGGGGTCCTACCGAGGGGTCTGCGGCGACGGTCTGCGCCTCATCGGGCGTGGAGTGCTGGGAGGTGAAGGCGCAGTTCTCGGGGACCCAGTCCTTGGGGTAGTGAGGCTTCTTGAGCGGATTGCAAACACAGGCATGTCCCGCGGCAAATACGCGCTTGCTCGTGATCTTGTCGCCCGTCTCGGCCAGGGCGGGCGCGTCGAGCTCGAGGTCCATCAGCTCGTCCATGTTGCGCAGGACGAGCATGTCCGAGTCGAGCTGGACGACGCGGTCGTACTCGGTGAGGGAAAAGGGCGTGAGCTTGCTCCAGCAGTCGTAGAAGCGAGGGTCGTTGGAGTAGTCGCGACCCTGCGACGGGAGGAGGTAGGGGATGCGCTGCGCGGGGATGCCGCGGGCGCGCAAGGCGGCATGGCCCTCGGGCGGGAACGTGTCGGTGTAGAGGGCGACGAGGGGGTATCGCGAGCCCGAGGTTTTGAGGGAGTGGTCGAGCGTGAGGAGGCCCGAGAGGTAGTTGAGGTTGGTGATGAGGGTTGTCCAGACTGGCGAGGATTTAGCTTGTGGCGTTGAGGGGAGAGTGCTTGTAAACGGGGGGCTTTGTTACCCTTGGCCGAGTCTACGGCGCGTTGTCGAGGCTCTGGATCTGCCATTTGGAGAATTATTCGAGGGGAATTGCTATGTGTTATCGAGATTGTCGATGGATGCAAAGAGTGATGGATTTCTGATGGGGTTGGGGTAACGATTGATTAGCAACCGAGAGGGTTCCGTGAGACATAAGCAGTTGAGGTAAAGGAGGGACAAATAACAAGATTCTCGAGTTTTCTTCTCTACCAAAATACTATATATCAAAATAGACACTGCATAACTATCATGACCCGTTCATGTCAATATTCTGCCATGGTTCCTGGGCGTAGCGGGGTATTTTCAGGGTCCGGTGACGCCATTGACGATCTAGTCGTAGGGTACGATCTGAGATAACAGTCAAGGTTTACAGATCCTGTCGGGTCAAGACAGAGCATGGTTAACTAGTTCAAGTTGGTTGTAATAGAATTGTACGGAGAGGATGTATCTTGTCGCTCCTGATCCAATCCATTGGCCAAGCTCAATACTATTAACGTATTATCTGATTATCATATAACTATCATATGTGCAAAGTCCTAGGTCAGTCACATAGGTACCAGCCTTCATCGGCAACAAGTTCTTTACGCTAAGCCTCGGGATCTTCATAACACATTCATTGCCGAGCTTCTCTCTCCGGTCCGAGGACACGGCTCGCGACAAGCAAAAGCTTCGGGAATCGTCCGAGACTGAATAGCCGATGATTGCGTCCGGGCCCCGGAAAAGAGTCATTGGGTTCCAAGCGTTGTAAACAGTGCTGGACTAACATTTGATGGAACTATTATAAGTGGACAGTTGGTGAAATGTACACTCCAAAACATCATGGTTCCCAGTGATAATGTAAGAGGAAAGCCACCCTGGAGCTGCAAATATTGGATGACAAGCACATGAACGCAAGGTAATGGAAGACCGGACACCACACGGCCATGCTATGATATCGCAAGGTATGTGAAGATGAACCGGAGTGACGCTGGTGATAAGAGACTCTACTAAAGGCTACTCGACCTGAGCTCAAGTTCTTCAGATAAGAGAAAGGACTGAATGGGTATCTTGACCTCGCAATGTCACCAAACACGTTATCAGTCGGAATGATAAACAATTCTCTAGGATACCTCTCCAGTGTTTGATTAGTAGATCGCCAGTTCATCTGTTTTTGTTGAGCGTCGTCATGCTCAATCAATATGCCCCTGGAGGCATTATTACCCATTCTAAATTTTGACCATGCAGTAGCAAGATCAACACCATCCAATATCCCGGTCTAGGTTCCATTACGGTGAACCCAAGGTGAAGCGGGTGACGGCGACGGCGTCTGGAAGCGATCCAGTTCAACAGTTTCTCTCGCCCTGGGGCCGCATCTTTGGACCAGGGGTTGGTCGAGCCGCGCTGCCCTCCATTCCCAACGCACCGCACTGTCTCAACTTTCCCCTGTCTCATCTCAGTTTAGCTCCAGATTTGCGCTGGTATTAGATCTATGCCCTAACCAGGCAGTGAACTGGCATCGTGATGGTTTCCACCGATATTTGGACACGCGCACACCGCACAAGCTAGCCAGAGAGGATCTGACAATAGGGTGGCTGGAAATGCTCTTCTCGCTGCCTTTTTGCTGCTCTGTGTATCAAAGAACGACCACAGTTATCCAAACCTCAAGCTCAGGATTACAAGATCTCTGGATCTGATAAACCAGATACTGAAACTCTGATATCGGAGGCCCTCCGTCCGGTAGCTCTGCTCGCAGGAAAGGGATCCAAAGGCGCAGGCGACCTGGGTCGGAGTCTGCTCTCTCTCCCCGGCCCAAGGGGGACTCCCGAACAACCGACCTGGCGGGTTCCTAGGAGCCGTTCGGTATCACGGGTTGACGGGTCCCCTCCCCGGTACCGTGCCGACAGGCGTGAACTCTGGTGCCGCTTTAACTAATCGAGGTGAGTCGTCAGCTCACCTTGGTTCTGAAGATTGACAAAGGTGAAAATGTGCTCGATGATGAATTGCGTGTCTCTGTGTGACAAAGCTGGTCAGTCTGGTGTAATCAACCTCGAAGTGTTGGCGGATTGGCATGTTGTCGCGTAAGAGGTACAACAGTTGCTGGAACGATCTGGAACTCGAGATGTTCTGACCGCCTTACCATGACCGAGTCTTCCATTGGCTCGTTTCTGACGATCTTTCAGTGAGAGACAGGTACATACAACCCACGTGTGTCAGATCACTGAGCCCCTCACGCCCCTGTCGAGAGTTCTCAGCGCCAAGCAAGCAAGCTTGAGGGGAGATAATTAAAGCGGCATTACGGATACTCCACTAAAACAAGGCCCCTGTTCGCAGTCAACCCATGTCGAGCTTTCTCAACGAGTTCCATGTCGGTTGTGTTCATGTGCTTTTTGTTGCGTCAGCAGGGCACCTGGAGCTGTAAGGATGGGGTGATACCAGCTCTGCCCTCGGCGTGCTGCGGCACTCTTTGCATACTGTCCTGACGCCACCTTGACTGCTGTCTTGACTGCTGTCGTGTTGTACCGTAAATAGGAGCATCCAAGTACGTGGCAGATCTGGAATTCGTACGCTAACCTACATTCTCCTCCCATCGTCAACCTCTTCTTATCTCTTCGGACATTGACGGCTCAAGCAGTCTGTGGTTCGAGATGAGCACGAACCTGGGCCATTTTAGCGACTTGTTGAACTCCATAGTTAATTGTCCCCTTTTCGATGCTGGGGGTGGATCCGTAGCTCAGAAGAAGCTCGAGGACAACAGTCAACGCGAGTCTGGGCACCTGACACGGGCTTGGACTGGGGTCTCGACGAGGCTCTTGATTGGATCTCAACATCCAAACGATTATGTAGCAATGATGGATGGCCCGAGTTGCATACCTAGTGCCCGGCATTCGGTACTTCGTCGCGTCTGCCGCCTCGGCCATTGCTCTTATTGATGGTGCTAATCTGTTCGACGCAAGGTATGGACCGTGATGGGTGACCATGATCCGATCTGTGCGTTTCCTCTTCCTGTTAGGTCGTGATGTGTAGAGTTGGATTCGTACTGGCCTTTTACCTTGATTTAGATCTACGTAGTAGAAGAAAACAACCACCTTGGTTGGTAGTTACAGCGCGATGTACCTTCCTGCGCTGACTACGGAGCACGGTGTAGATTGTTTGGCACTAAGACGGGAAGTATCTCCTTCCCCCATCACTTAAGTTAACTAGCCTACTAGGTATTACAACTTGTACATACACCTAGCTAGGTATGTAGAAGCTCCCCCTCCCACCTTCCTGTCACCTCATCCCCTCATTTATTCTTATCTCGCCCTGGTCTCACCTCAATTCCAAGCGCAGTACATAAACTCTTCCCATCCCCCCCAATTGAAGCTCCCAGCCGTTTCCACTTACAACTTCTTGTGAATCTGCCCCTTCCTACTTGCTACACCCCGTGTACAAAGCAGTCGGACATCACCAATCCCGCTTCAAACACGACCTATATCTCCTATACATACTAGTAATCTTCGTCAACATGTCGAGAATCACCGCCCCCGTTTCAAAACTCACCCGCACTCTGGCCGAGTCGCAGCGATCTTCCGGCGCCGTTCTTATGCCCAAGTATGACGAGCTACTTCGAGCTCCCCGTCGTCCGTCAGAGCAACACCAACACTCTGAGGTGAGTCTCTTCAGCATCTAAGCCAGCCAAATAGGATCACCTTTGCTAACCATGGACCAGTCTTCTCGTGGTCTAACCACCACCCACCGTCCTGCTCCTCAGCCATCCCTTGCCAACCGCACCAGGCCTCTGATGCAGAGCTTCTACTCGTCGGCCCCATCGCAGGCTCCCGTTGCCCACCTCGACACAACCGTCTTACCCAAGATTCACGCTATTCCCACCTCCGACGAGTCCGTTCCTCGCATGCCTCTTCTCCCCGACAACTACGGCGCCTTCCACCACTCTCTCTCAGATGCCGCCGACTTCACTCGTAGCAGCCGGCCTACCATCGTTGCCGTTGACCCCGACGTGGTTGTTCCTGGTGCGCCCATGGCCCCCATTGAGGGCATCAACATGGACGGTGTCGAGCTCAAGTTTGCACATGAGCAACCGGCCAAGGGCGAAGACGAGAGTGGCTTCTTGAGGGACATGTTGCGCAGCATGATTGATGATGTCTTTGGCTCAAAAGGTCAGCCCCAGAAATACTGAAGGGAACAAACCACATGGGAACGTGAAACGATAGGAGCTAGATTCGGTTACCGAGCGCCGACTTCTCGACTGAAGAAGAGGCTGGGGATGCGAGCGTTATCATTATTTGGTTTATCTGTTTGTGCAAAGTAGGGTGCAGCTGCACCATCTAATCGCCCATTACAAGAGGCTACAAATGGCTGGAAGCCACTTATCTATTACTCAGTTACGATACATATTATGAACAGCCCAAGGTCCAAAGTGGCAGACTGGAATAAAATCCAAGTTTTGATTTGTCTATCCAAACCAATTGGCCATTTGCCACCAAGTGAGACTGTTGGTCTGCTGCATGTTGGATCTCGACGATATGTGTTGCGCGATGAAACTGGTTGATCAACCAAAACTCCCGGACATTGAGCTAACTACATGAGAAAGGACATCATATGCAGTAAGCGCATTCTAGCATGATGTTGGTCCAGTTGTTGATGTTGTGTTGTGTCTATGGTATCATCTCTCGTAAAACACTACCTTCATCCCCAGTCCACCGATTCAGCTTTCCATTCTTTTCTTGGCCCTTGTTACCGTCAAATCTCTCGGCCCTCGCTGCCCCTTGGTACAATACATATTCGCAGATAAACACAGCCAGTTAAGAAACAAACCCATACGACCAAATCGTCCATCACCTTGCGTTTCACCGCTCCGAACGAGGCCCCACATATTATTCTCGGAGCTCCTCTACCGCTTCTTCATCGAAGGCCGAGGCTTGCACTCGTCGTTGTTAACGGGGTGCAGCATCACCTTGTTCGGATAGCTCTGCGTGTTATGCTGGTAGCCCTTGGACCAGTCGTAGCTGACGGCGTAGGCAAAGATGCTGCCGTTCTTGTTGAAGGTGGTGGCCGTAATGCTGCCGCCCACATTGGGGTACCCCTTGAGGCGGTGCTTGGCGTCCTTGTCCCAGAAGTGGAATGTGCCGTCGGACCCGGCCGTGCTGAAGGTGCCGTGCACGGGGTGGAACGAGATGTCGTTCACGGCGTAGACGTTGGTGACGCTGTTGGCGGGCGGGTCACGGTGGCACTTGAAGGAGAAGTTGGAGCTGTGTATCTTGTTAGCCGGGCCTGGAGATATATGGCGTGGGGCAGAAGAGGATAACTTACCTAGAGTCTTTGTCCTCGACATACTGAATCGCGCAACGACCCTCGATGCTGCCAATAGCGAAGCCTGCAGAGTCGGTGAAGCAGCTGACGACCCGGGTCTGCCACTTGAGCGGGCTCTGCAGTGTCTTGTAGAATTTGGTCGGGTTCTTGAGGTCGATCACGTTGATGAATCGGTCGGCAGTGCCCACCACACAGAGGTTGTCGTGAACATCCATGCTGTAGACTCTCTCCTGGCAGGTCACCGTCGCCGCGGGACCCTGTTGACGGAGATCCCAGTACTTGACAGTCTTGTCCCAAGAGCCTGTCACGACCATGGGGCCGTTGCCGCTATCGAAGAACCGGCATGTTCGTACGGGCTGCTCGTGTGTGCCTACGACGAGATCCTGCTGCGAAGCAAGATCGCAGACCTTGACATTCTTGTCGGCGCCTGCAGAGACAATCTTGGTTCCATCCTGGACGGGTTTAGTTTACGATGTTTCCGAGAGTTACCCTCGAGCCACCCACCTTGGAAAAGTCGCAGTTCAGCACGGGCTGGCTGTGCTCGTAGACATGTCGGCCTTGGCTCTGACCGTTCTGAGCAATCTCGTAGATGCGGACCTTATTGTCCCAACTAGCGACAGCCAGAAAGTCTGGCCCGTTGGGCGCGGGCGAGAAGGCTAGGTCCGAGATACTGTCTGTGGGAGGGTCGGAGAGCGCGACGTCGGACTTGAGATCGCCCACGGTGTTGCTTGCCGACGAGCTCGACGCGCCGCCAAAGAGTCCCGACATGGTTGTGATGAGAGAGCTGAGGGTGAGGAAGAGTTGATTGGCGCCGGTTTTTTCGCGTCTGCAATGGTTTTGTGTCGATGACCTCGTCTATCGCAGGAATGTCGAATCGATAATTGTCCTGGCGTCAAATCTTCTGGATTGTCTACGTCGACAGCAAAGAAATGCTCGCTGTTAGCGCCGTTCAAGGTGGTCGCGCTGAGCTCGAGCTTTGTATGCTGAGATGGGTGAACAGGCACGAAGGCACCAACCCAGCCTTCTCAAACGAAGCTCGGATTGGCTAAAATTGACCCCGTCAATCGGAAAAATGCCTTTAACGCCACACCCTAAGAGACAGCTCTTTGCCTAGCGCCACGCCTCAGCCCCATCTCTAAATAAAACTCAGTTCCATGCTCTTTTTTCTTTCTCTCTCTTCTTCTTCTCTTCACCCGCCCCCTCGCTCAAAAAATCGCCATTCGAAGCTCACATACAGAGACACTGCATCGCAGCGTCTCCCTCTTTGGCTTTGGGAGAAAGTCCCCGGACGTCTCCGTTTCGACGGAGCATGCGGAAACGCGCCGCCATAGAAGCACAGCGGCTGACCTCTGCACCCAGGCCCTCTCCCTGCGCCAGCCCTGCTCGCTGTTACACTTCTTTTGAAGCCAGCTTCTCGCGAACCCCATCTCCCCAGCCCGGCCCTCTTGGATGAAGATATGAGTCCGTGTCGAGCTGTAAGGATTTAGGGTTCAAGAGTGTGCCAGGCAACGATGGATGGCGGACAGACGTTTGGTGCTCGTGGGTGTGGCGTCGGGTTCGAAGAGGATTTGTTGTCCAGATTGATAGGTATGCGATTGCCCGGCGAAAGCTGGGTTACTCAATGGGGCTCATTCTTGATGCGAGGGGGTGGCACCCCGTCAACACCTTGGTGACGACTCTACCATTTTTACCCTCTAAACTTCGCTGGAAGTTCTCGTGGGAGAAGTCGGACACTGGGTTGAGATGGGTTGAAGTTTTCATGATGATGACCAATATAGAGTCAAGCACCGAGGCAGGAAAATCCTGCCGTTGTGGAGAACCAAACATATGTCAACTGAAAAACTTCAACCCAGCTCTTTGTTAGTGTCTTTGCCATATATTAGATAGCTTATTAGCTTGCCTTGGGTGAGGGAGTGAGCCTTTCTATGGTGCCGAATGTGCTAGTAAAGCATTGGTGCCCTTGCAGCTTTGATCATGCCTGATCAATGACAGCTCAACATGCAAGTCCCCGATCTGAAGCCTCTTGCTTAGGAGTTATCATATATCCAGGTCTATATCGACTGGCTATATAGGCCCTTGTTCGTAATATTCCCGAGAGTCCACTTGGGTTTGACAAAAACCATTGTTCGTCCATGGATATGAGCCCTCTCACGTTGTTCTCGGCCTGGTCGTGGCAGCTTACTAGTAGAGACATGAGCTCATGGCCCTGTTCAAAGCAGCTAGTACTACATGGCCCCTTGTGGCTATGCTTGTGAAGGAGAGGTCAACGGTTGAGCTGTGACTGTCCTGAGAAGCTTTCGATCCGATTGCGATGATATATCCAGTTAAGGTCAAGCGGTTGACTACAAACATTGGCAACAACTTGGAGTTCTGGTCGAATAGCTACAGCCTGTCGCATTTCCTTGTCCAGCCAATAGCTGTTCAATAAAGTAGTGTCTCGTTCTATCTCACACATTGTCAATCGTAGTTCCTGTCGTATCAGACTGTCTAAATGCCACACCTTCTAACGTCACATGTGAACAGACGAACAACTCACGAACCGATACTTCTAACGACCTTCCTTCTATTACATCTTACAGGAGCTGTAAGTATCTGTTTCTCTCTTCATCACCCAGCATCAAGAAGGAATGTTGGCGAGACAGGAGTAGGTATAGGTATAGACGGTGAGGTGCGCCTGAGAATGTTGGATGTATAGGAGAAGCAGCAAGGGGCTGAGCATACCTTCCATTGGGCTTATGTGATACCATACTCCAAGTAGGCGATGCTTTACTCTTTCCTATATGGTGATTGTCCCGTCTTCCTTGTGAAAACGTTATGTGTGTCCCGCTTACCTTGAGGAGTTGTCGCTCCCATGCGTTGGCCTTCTCCCCTTCCGCATATAGGCACCTAAGTAGTAGCCATCACTCCTCCTCTCTAGCACTCCTTCCGACTTATACAATCTTGGCCTATATCTAGACCTCTTGAGTCTCATCCCTTGAATCCTCATTCTCTCCACATACACAACTTCCATCACTCTCTTGACAGTTGGGCTTCATCGCATCTCTATCCACAACCGAACAGTCATTCATTCATTTATTCATCATCATCCAACATGCGTCCCCTCTTCCTTGTTTCACTCCTGGCCTCTATCCCAGCACTCGCAGCCCGCACTTCCGAGCATCCCTCCCATTCGAATGATGATCTCGAGGGACTCAGGGACTCAGATTCCCAGCATCACTCTAATGACGATCATGACAAGGCTTCTGACACCTGGTCTCACTCTGATGAAACCTTCACCTTCGACACTGGTGATCACGAGTGTCCTCTCCAATGTCTGATCGAGGCTGTTAAAAAGGGGGACTGCGACTCTGCAGACCTGCCATGCCACTGCGACAACCGTGAGGCAATCATCGACAGTGCCGCGCCTTGCTTGGCTAAGTCTGACTGCAAGTCTGACTGTCTCTCTGGTAGGCCGACACCCTTTGTTTGCTGTGTTGTGCAGACGCTCGTTCGATAAAGTTGACTGACTGTGACACTCTTAGAACTATCGCATACGACTAGAGTGCTTTGTGAACATATCCTCCTACCCTTTTTCGCATTACCCCCCATCGGATTCTCTCACAAATCCGACCATGAATCTTCCCACGAACGCTCTGACGAATTTCCCCATGGACTCTTCGATGGGTTCCCCTATAAAAACCTTCCTGAATTTTCCTACGCATACGAGTCTTCTGCCGCCCAAGTGAAACAGAGCCAGTTCCACTAGGGTGCAATGTGGTCTGGAGCACTTGCTGTTGCTGTCGTCGCGCTGTGGTGAAGAGATTCGTTACGAGGCATTGTCTTGATGGGAAGATTCAACGGGCAAAGGATAGCACCATGGCGCAATCTGCATGCCTCAAAGAAGTATGGCTTGGGTTTCAGTGCTGTTATTACGTCGGCTCAGGTCTGGTATTCTTTTTTGCGAGGCATTGATTATTGTATTATCAAGGAACAGGCTTTTGTTGCTCCCTGAACAGAAATATCTATATTCATAAGGAATTCTCTTCAACACGTGTCTCGTGCTTCCAACCCTTGTCCACGGTTCCATGGTCGTCTCTTCATCCCAATCCCATTGCTTTTGCAGACGGGTGTATGCTCCTGTCAATGTATGAATGAGTGCTTACCTCGAGGCGTGAGTCCCGAGCTAGAGCGTGTTTCTTACTCCTGTTGCTATATGCAAGTCTAGTTGGCTTGTTCTATTCTCATCTTGATGTTGTTCTTTTGGTGCTTTTCTTTTCCTAGGTGATCTCTTTTCAGGGGGTAAACTTGCCCAAGGCTCCCTGATTTCCACCATCAAATACATCCTGTAACTTATCGAGCTCTTGGAAGTGGCTTGCGAATTCCATGCCTCTGCGTCGCTGCGCCTCAACTCGTCGCCAGTCCCACTCATCTTCGACATCAAGGTCGATGTCTGATAGGTCTTCAGAGAGATCACCAAGCTGTTGCTCGCCGGTCGTCCAGCCGCCAGGTCGTGTCGGCAACAGGCTGGACTCGCCGCCAAGAACAATAGCTGGGTGCACAGTGAAGCGACCTAGCTTGAAGACGTACTTGCTGATGGCAGTCGCATATATCTTCCTGTCCCATCCGCCCGCCGCATCCTGCGAACCACGCGTGGCAGTATTGTAGAACCGCGGGTCAAACCAAGAGGTCGGTCGGGCCGCACCTTTAGGCACGTAGTGCGTAACAATGTACAACCACTTGCGATCCCAGCTCAGAACGCGACTCCACATCTCGTAGTTCTTGTAGGCGGGGATCTCGCGCTTGAAGCTGCACGCGACAGCGCCGAGCATGATGCCAATGGGGCCCTTGATAGGCTGATCGGTCTTGGGGTCCAGGACGATCTTGGTTTGCGAGTTGCGCGAGAGGGCGGCCATGGAGGCGCGGCAGAGGTAAGAGACGAGGTGGGTGCGAGAGACGTCGAGATCGGCAAAGTAGGTCGAGTTGGACTTGTGGAGGTTGTAGTCGATCTCAAGGAGAGGAGCATGCGAGGATGAGATGATGGGTTTGAACAGCGCCTTGGGGCCAAGTTTCGGAGACTTGCGCATCAGGGAGTGGTAGATGATGGAGTAGAAGACGCGATACTGGAGCATGTAAGTACTAACTTGGGTCGAATGGAAAGGGGGCTTACGGTCCATGCCAGCGGCATATTCTTCCAGTTGAAGAGGACAAACAGCAGCAGCAGAACCCGCGACGTCCGGCCGGGCCCCGTGAGGAAGGCCTTGATCAAGGAGATCCAGTTCACTCGATATGCCGCATATCCAGCAGAGCCAAGCGCAAGAGGCGCGAAGAAGGGTACCACGAGCGAGAGCCCAGGCAGCTTCTTTGCGGCAGAAGCCATGATGTCGAGATGCCTAAGACGAGCGGTGCTTGCTGGCGCATCCAGGGGAGGGGTCGTTCGCGTTGGTTTATATCAACTCGCAAAAGGATACAGGGATCTAGCGTTATCTGTGCGAACAGGATATGAGAGCGCCAACCTCGGGGGAGTGGACGCGACTCGCGTCAAAGCGCGCACTTAAGCTAAGAGACTCTTTTGCGCGTGCAGAGGAACAGATCAAGCCGAGGCACCGGGCTTATCAGCGGGTACTTGGTCGAAATGTCATTGGAGGTGGTGGAAATGTTGAGGATCTCGCAGCTCGTTTTAATTTTCGAAGTTGACAAGCAAAAAGATTGATCGCAGGCCGTGAACACTGCTTAAGGGGCGTTTGTCCGGAAACCGGCGTGCCACTGACGGGGGCCGTCCCCAGATTCCAACGACGGGCGCCGCCAGTGTAAGCCAAACGGCGGGCAAAGGGTGAGTAGTATTTATAGAGGGGAAACGATGGGGATTTACTCCGTACAAAAGGCCATTTAGTTATGTTCCGGAATACAAGTAAATAGCTTGTTAGTTAAGGGTATCCGTAGAACCAAAAGTATTCGTCTCGAATTCACGAGAGAAGTCGAAGAAAGAGGCAAAAAATTGGATATATGATGGAATCAAACCACCTCTGATGGACGAACAGGGAATCGAACCCTGGACCACTCCCATATTGATTCAGACGAATTGTGCTAAGGGAGTATTATACCACTAAACCATTCGCCCGGTTATGATGACAAGTGAAATGATATCTCTATATATCAGCTGCTGCTTATCTCGAGCTGGTGCTCGAAGTGCAGTTTGGCACATAAAGGTCGGTGGTAATATCTCAACATACCTCTCAGATATTGTTATTTGTCCAAAAGTCAGTGATTCGGTAGCAGCAGAATAAGTTCCGTTTTCTATAGTAGTTTTACCCAACTTTAAAGGACATTTGAGCTGAGGTCTGGTCTTGTCTTTTTTCAAGTCTGCATAGTTAGTTGCCTCCGCTTGGTCTTGGTGTTATATTGACACCTGAGAGTCTCACTCAAAATGATAATTGATACTTTCCGACACATTTCTGACTCATTCTCAGAGACAAGGCTGTCCTTAATTGTGGCATTTCGTCGCTAATATCGTGACTTTACAACGACTTTTCCACCTCCTCCACAGCATCAAGCACGTCCTTCCAGTTCGCCCACTCAGCATCACCACCGAGAATCCCTCCTAGGAGGGGCAACCTCGTACCATCAGCATCCCCAAAGCCCCTCAGCCTGCTGATGGCCTCCTTGATGCCGACGGTACCATAGCGCACAACAATCTCCTCCATGGAGCTCACCTTGAACTGCAGCAGCCGGCGCTCCTGGATCTCGTCCTCGGTGGGCTGCGCCTTGGCCGCCAGATTGTACAGGCGCACCAGCGTCTTGGGGAAGAAGCCCGCGGAGCCGTCGATGGCGCCCGCGAAGCCCACCGACACCACGGGGAGCAGCTGCTGGCCGAGCCCTGTGAAGGGGTGGAAGTGCGCGTAGTCGATGGACGGGTTGGAGCCGATCTGGGCGTGGTGCGAGACGTCGCCATGGGAGAGCTTGCAGCCCACAATGTTGGAGTGCTTGGCGAGGGTGACGTATGTTGAGGGAGCGACCTTGACGTTGTTTGACACGCCGGGGTAGTGGTAACTAAAACGATCATCAGTACCTGGTTTATCATGGGTAAGATTCGTGGTGAAGAACTTACATCATGACGGGAATGGGGCTTTGGTCGGCCACGGCTGTGAACCACTGGATAATGCCCTCCTGCGTCGTCACCACGGCATTGTAACCAGGCACAAGACACAATCCCCACTGAGCGCCCGACTTGTGAGCGTCCTTGAGCTGCTCGACAGTCTCCTCGACACTGTGAGTCGCCGTGCCGGCAATGATGGGATAGTCCTTGAAGCCCTCCTTCTCCAGCGCCGACTTGATGCCGCTCAGGACCGCATGGCGATCCCTCGGGTGCAGATGCACTGCCTCGCCCGTGCTGCCGAGGACAACCTGGCCCCGGATGCCGTTCTTGGCCAGGTAGACAGAGTGAGCAGCCTGCGTCTCGATGTCCAGCGGCGGCGTGATGGGGTTGTAGTTGGCCGTCTTCTTGGCGGCGAAGAAGGTGGGCACGGGCACGTACAAGCCCTTGGGCGGAGGAGCAGCCATGGTCTACGTTAGGGGTTTTGTACTGCAAGGTTTAGACACAGCAAGTGAGCCAACAAGCAAAGATAGTTAACGGTAAGATACGTTTGTATGTGAGGGGTATTGAGGACATGGTGTATTATAAGCACGCGCAACCTGCCGTGCATAACTATGGACTTGTAAGCCGAAGGCCGGCGGTTTCGGTGTTTCGGGCCATCTCAGAGCGACTCGACCGGAGCCGCTGAGCGGTTATGCCTGATGAAATCCGGGAAAGGGTCGTTTCGACCTATTGAGTGTTGCGAATGGCAGATGGCGAATCTACCCCCAAACTCAGTGGAACCGGCCCCTCTTCTTGATTGCGGCTTTAGTTAGTGATTGACCAAGACTTCAGAGACCAGCTCTAACCAATAAATGCAATATAAATGATGTTGTTTTATCCTTACCCAAACATGCATGAAATACTGACGTTCAAGATGTAGTTACCTTGTCTGTTGCCAGCTATCAACTGTTGTGATCTGTTTGCTTTAGTGGCATCTAACAGTCATGCTGCGGAATCATCAAAGCTCAGATAGTGCTTGGAAGCATGGTTTGGCTAGAATTGATTGGATGTTTCTATGTAAGTGCTCGAGCTCCTTGTCTTGTAGATCCAAATTCTATTCATGCCTGTTCTGCTCTTTAGGCGCGAACGCTCCTGATAGATGTCTATATGTGATCCAACTCCACAACTCCGTCCCAGAGCCGGCTTCTAGCCGACTTTCCTAGGTTGTAACCTGCTCATTCCCAGATGCAACTATCTTCATCGGATAACCTGGGTACCCTCTGCAGGTTCCAACACCTTCCATTGGCAAGCCAGATCCTTCTTCTCATTAGCTTGCCGCAGCTTGCCGATGATCTTGTTCGCGATCTCCTCAAAGTTATGCGTGGCCAGAGCCAGGATAGTCGGGCCGGCACCGGAGAGACACACGCCGAGGAAGCCAGGCTCGGACCCGGGGGACATGGACTCGACGATCTCGGTGAGACCAGGGATAAGGGTCTGACGGTAAGGCTGATGGATCTTGTCTTGCATGGCGAGGTGGATGAGTTCGGGGTCGGGAGGCGACTGGCCCAGAGCGACGGGCAGTAGGGCGATTCGCTGCAAGTTAAACGTCTACGGGAGGCCGAGTCAGCTGCATTCACGCAAATACCACGAGGCTCAGTGAACATACCACATCGGGACGAGAGTACTTCTCGGGCAGCACTCCTCGGGCTTGGTGTGTAGCGACCTGGAAATCGGGGATAATGGCGACGGCCTTGATCTCCTTGGCCCAGGGGAACTTGATATGGTGACCGATACCGTGGGGAGGGTTCGGTGGCTTCTTGCCCGTATCCTCGCCTCCAGCCGGCGCGGGCAGGACCTCACTGAGAGGGATTTCTGTCCTGGCTACGTCCTCGGGAGTCAAAGGCTTGAGGTAGGTCCCGACAAATCCTCCGTAGAGGGCGGCTCCGACATTGTCAGGATGTCTCTCTGCAACCGAGTTAGCTGCCGGGGTCTAGGAAAGCTGGTTTGGCTCTGGCGACGAACCAATCATGAGACAATAATCAAAGAGCCGGTCGACATCAAGGTGCTTCAGACCGCCGACCTCCTTGCCCAGGACGACACCGGCGACGACGGCGGCACCGGAGCTGCCCAGGCCGCGGCCGAGGGGGATCGGGTTCTTGATATGAACATGGGTCTCGACGGGGAAGTTTCGCTGATCATGGCAGCGCAGGACGTAGAGGGCGACGCGGGTCAAGAGGTTCTTCTGGGGGTCGAGGCTGATGTCACTGGTGCCCTCGCCCTCGCCCTCGTATGTGATCCTGCAGTTGAGGGGGTGCTCGGACCTGGACTTGGACCGGTCGATGGTGACGTGCAGCTCGAGGTAGACGGAAAGCGCGAGGCCGATGACATCGAAGCCCGGGCCAATGTTGGCGCTCGAGCAGGGGGTCTTGATGACAAAGGATTCCATGACCGCGGTTGGAACAGTAGGGAGGCCGGGTCAAGATGAGGTTGTCTCGAAGATGGACAGAAGGGATAACTAAGGGCTCCGAGGGACCAATTGCGCAATTGGAGCTAGAGAGTTGGTCGGTAGAGTTCTTGAGAATAGAGTCACTTGGTAGCTTGGGTAGTTAACGTTAGTAAGTTCTGGGTCGATCGGCCAATGCCCCGATGACGGAGCTCCCCGCCGTGGGAAAACTTCCCATCTGCACGCATTTTGATTGGGAACCTTCAAAATACTGCCCCTCCATGGCTTCTTATGTACAGCCCTCAAGGGGTGAATATGTGAAGTGGGTGTATGGGATCCACTTGATTTTTAGGTAGATCGACCTATCTCTTAACAGAATAGTATGTCATAAGTGGTATAGTTCTGCTAAGATATAGTTGGCTCTACTGTTCCTTTTAGGTCCTGTTTGGCAGCTTTGAGCTCTGTATTGGGTGAATATAACAGCGGGTCTCTTACACCCACTTCACATATTCACCCCTTGAGGGCTGTACTTCTTACTGAGGCGACCGAGATCTGGCGGGGTGTAGTGTTTTTAATTGGCCAGAACTGGGGGTTGAGCTCTCCATCGGGGTTATCGGCCACGCAGGGAGTTGCTTATCTCTTCTATTTAGTTGAGTTGCGGCTTGGTCCAGTTGTTGACGAGACAAAGGTCTGAAAGTCCAAGGAAATTGGAGTGAAAAGAGTCACTGCAGCTATGGTGTTGGATAAGTTATATATCAACACGAGCGCAAAGAGATACTTGAATTAACTGAAGGTCTGGAACTCTACGATGCGAAGTGGCTAGCTGTGGCCTAGTGTTGCACATCAGCCTCATATGCAGACCGATCGACTTGCATCCGATGCACAAGTTAATTCCGGTTTCGAGTCGCACGTTTTTGTGTCACTATGTAGCGGTCAAGGACGTTTGTTTGCTGTTGCAGCCGTTGGAGATTCACATGGTCCTTCGATCCCGAGGAAGCCATGTATGACTGGAATAAGAAGTCTAGCTAATTACTTCTTTTCTCTGTGCCCCGATAAACCATACACGAATACGCACGTCAAACTATGCATCTATCCATGTACCACATTCGTCATGATCCGAGCTTGCAATATTATGCATGATAGAACATATCATTGAGAGAAATTGTAACCCTGAGCTACATATGCCATTTTCTCCGCTGTTGAAGCCCGACCCGGTCAAGGCCGTGCAACCCATGAAGCTCATGCCACGACGCTAAGAAAGGAAAAACTGCCCGGAGCCGACGACAGCCCATATCCCCAAATAGCATCAACCTTTGGTCTCACCACCGTGATGTCAGTGTCAATAGTGCATCACGGCTGCACGTGAGGTACAGTATCGTCAGTTGTACATACTGCCGAGGGCATAGACCGATGTTTTCTCCGCGCGTGCCATCTCGTATATGCATCACCCAGCTAACTAGACCATTTGCCGAGGACCCCGGTACTTGGAAAGCTAGATCGTGCGAATGGATCATCGGTCGCCATGACGTCCATTGATTCTCGTGTTTTTAATCTACATGGGCGGGATCATCCATGCCATGAGGCCCGCGCAATGCGGTTCGTGGGCGATCTTCGTAGTAGCTGCAAGACCACGTCAAAACCGAGGTGATGGACATGTCAAGTTACCACGGATTTCCCCATTGAGAACGGCTCCGGGGGTTGAGGGAACGGTTGAGCGCAGTGGTCGTTGACATTGGAATACGAGGTTATGTACTGTAGCTTTCGGACCCTTCATGCTCGGGCGCAGAGCATGACGGGAGCGGCGAGTAGGTCAGCCTCTGGCGTTGGGGGTCCAAATAACTACCTAATTAAGGCATAACTAACATAGAACAACAACGTTCCCATTAACGTTAGCCTGCGGCATCC
This sequence comes from Fusarium staphyleae, assembly GCA_017140175.1. Lineage (NCBI taxonomy): Eukaryota > Fungi > Ascomycota > Sordariomycetes > Hypocreales > Nectriaceae > Fusarium > Fusarium staphyleae. The sequence goes on along the minus strand of JADDON010000078.1, from coordinate 69,085 downwards.
CCGGGCACTCCCATCATCGGCCGAGAGTGCCGCAGCTACTGTAGAGCAGCGGATGGCTACGTTACAGCGAGAAGCTGACCCTCGAGAATACGAGAAAAGCTCTTAACTTAGTTACCCCACAATACCTCGATTGGGAGAAGCATTCTGGACCCAAGGTCTGGACCTCCCGCCCCCAGCAAGTAACGAGGCTTGAACATTCCCCCGACGCTATAGCCCGTTGGGACAAATATGTAGCTCAAAATAGCACCACGGCTTGTCCTAGCCTCTCACCTTGTTGGGAAAACTTCCATGGAGCGAGCCCAGATGTAGAGGAGGCTGGGTTGCCATCTGATGCATGACGCTATACGGAGGAACCAGCCTAAGCCTGCCAGCCTCCGGGCCCTTAGTTTTCGATGTGGAGATGGACGATCACCGAGCGAGGCTCGTGATGTAGGAGAGATGCATGGTCTGGTTTCTATACGATATGCATTGCGTCGTTGAGCGAGCAAGCCAAGTATAAAGAGAGTCAGTCTCCTCGACATAACCTGCTTTTCTGTATCATCACTCTCATCCTCATCAACCAACCACTCAGCCTCCAGTTCAACAACTCTCAACTACATCACCAACTTCTTCTTCGTCTTCCACCAAACAAACAAACCAAACACTCCTACCGCAAACATGAAGCTGTCCGGTCTCCTCTCTGCTTTCACCCTCGCCACCGCCGCCTCGGCCACCACTGGTGAGTTTCAACACCACCCTATTTACAACTACTTCTGCTAACACAAACTCCCAGTCTCCTACGACACTGGCTACGATGACAAGTCCCGCCCCCTGACCGCTGTCGCCTGCTCCGACGGCAAGAACGGCCTCATCACCCGCTACGGCTGGAAGACCCAGGGCAACGTCCCCGCAAAGGCCTACCCCGGCGGCGTCTACACCATCGGCGCCTGGAACTCCCCCAACTGCGGCGGCTGCTACCGCCTCGAGTACAAGGGCAAGAAGATCAACGTCCTCGCCATCGACCACGCCGCCGAGGGCTTCAACATCGGCCTCGACGCCTTGAACGCCCTCACCAACGGCCAGGGCGCCAAGCTCGGCCGCATCAACGCCTCGGTCTACCACGCCAACCCCAGCGACTGCGGCCTCAAGAAATAGACGTATTCTATCAAACAATGACTTCACGACCATGAGCGGGTGACTGGGGCTTGGGATAGCCGGACTTCTTCTTCTTTCTCTCCTTTACACTATGTGTTTAATTATTTGGCATTGGCTGGCGTTTAGACTACTACGATTGATCATGCTTTGATCTGCCTAGATATTCATACATGAATGAACATAGACCTTTATTGATCCACTTCGGCTTCCCCTGCAATGGCTTTTGAGATGCGTGACAGGTACTTACTCTAAGATAAACGAATAATCATTCTCATGTGATTGGTAAGTGGGCCAAGTAATGGATCAACTCCCGCCGACTTAGACCACTACATAGCAATTTAGTTGATCTCTAGACTAGCCAGTTGTAAGCCACCCAACCCTTTTGACGCCATACACATCGATACGCTTATCAACCGACCGTTTTCTCCTTGCTCAACCCACTCAAACAATTTTTACCTCTGTGTGTCCAACACCACCCGCCAGGGCTCAAGCCTCCTTCAATCTGTTCGACTTTCGTTTTCCATCCCTCCATGTCCGCGGGGACTTTCGCTTCTTCCCTCCACCCTTGTTGTCTTTCTCAGGAGTCTTGGCAATATCACTGCAAGGGCTAGTTCTCGGCCAGATGCTGAGATGTCGCAGTGATGGAGGAGTGGTGATTTCGTCAGGAGGAGGAGACAACGATGAACTAACGTCACTTAAGGGACTGCTGCTCTTTGCAGGATTGTCGCCTCCGACGAAATCCTCGAGGTCGGACTTCCTAACGCTTGTCGTAATGGACTCATTCGACATGAATCCACGCTCGGGTGTACTGGGATGGCTGCTCTGGGATGCGACACGGAGCTGAGATCCGCCGCTATCTCCAGAATCGACTGATGAAAATCAGCAAGTTTTGGCAAAACGAAGAGGTAACTCGACATACCACTACCATGTCGAGGTGGTTCCCTGATCCACATAGCACATTCCAATATCTCGACCCGAGCCGCAAACTCTTCGTATGACAGGCCATACTCTAGCCCTTCGGGCGGTATCCGAACCTCATGCAATGTTTTGAAGACTGCGGTGACTCCCTTTGCCTGCGCAACAGACTCTGCAAACTCGACAAAGCGATCGAACAATCCGACCTCGCCTTTGAACACTATGCACTGCTCCCCTGGGCTGTAGCCCATGAAGTTATCGGCGTCTGGATCCGAAAGATTGCTGATGTGAAGGTCCGTGGCAGTCTTACTCCCCTCGGGGCGAACGAGTCTCACGCTGATATCGGAGGCACGTAGAAGCTGTATGAAAGACGGCGGAGGGGTGGTCTCTCGGAGAGTCTCACTGACGAGGTACGCATCGTAGGCCGGCTCAAGGATTGCGGCTCGAGCTGCGCCGAGCTCTGCGGTTTGCTCAGGCGAAAGCGAGTCGAGTCCCCCGTCAACGACGTGGATTGTCATGATGTATGCCCTTTGCGGATGAAAGTGAGTGGTTGAGGTTAGCAATGAAAGATATAAGCGCGCCAGCAAAGATGCGTTTGTCTCCGTGTAGAGACTTTATAATTCTGGCTGTGATGAAAATGAAGACGGAATTTGGTTTGCTATCCCAAGGTGCTCTTTCTGATATTCGATTGGATGCGACGAGACAGTAGACAACGGGCAGGTGCGGCGGATGTCTAGCACCTGCCGACGGCTGGCGGCTTGATGTGGATAAGTAGGAGACTAGAAAAACCCCAGAGTCTATATCTAGGCCTCCTAATACTTGGGTTGCCAGACTTTCTCTGTAAGTACAGGGTTGAAGGCAGAGAGGAACTGCTGCCTGTGCACCAAGGTGAGACGTCTAAGCAGGAGGCTCGAAACTAGTCGAGCCCAAGTACATACTCGATTTGAGAGAAACTAGTCTATAATCTCCTCTACCGAGATGTTATTAGTAGGAAAGTGTAAGGTAATGTGTATGCGGTGTGTAAACCGCCTGAAACTCGTCTCTAGCTCATCCATCTAGCTTCGGATTCCAACTTCGTTGGCCACAGAGATTGAACAAACTATACCGTTTGAGTCATCAAATTCAACACTTAACGTTAGTGTTGGTAGTAAGAAAATGGTAGTCATTCATTAACTATGTAGTCGGCCATCAAACGGAGAACCCGTGTCTACGTCTAGCTGGCAAACGGCCTTGCTACTTTGACTTGGCGCTGTTTACTCATGTACTCTACCAACGGCTACCAGTCCTATGAAATCTGGCCAGACCATTCCACCTCTTTATAGAAGACACTCTCAGTTGCTCGGGTTTCTGCAGGGACATGTACTGACGTGGTGCCCCTTGAGCTGCTACAGGTATACTCAGTGCGGATAGCAACGCAGGCAGCCCACGTTTACAAAGGTGGCGTAACGATAGTCACAGTTTAGCCGTTGGCTGTTATTGTAGCTTGTCTGGAACCTGGAGGCTTAGTTGAAGTATGAGCTGAGCCTTACTAACATAGTCAGCGGTCGAGGAAGCTGGACAGACGTGGGGTAATCCTAGTTCCGTCATCAACTCGCATCCCAGCAACCTCAAACAACAGCTCTTCAAGGAACCAATCTTACCCCCCAGTGAAACCTCCTCAATTCCAGATCATACCTCTAGACTATTGCTGTACAAGAGCTGTTAACATCACGTCATCGACCATGGACCGTCTTCCAAACGAACTCATCACTCACATCCTCAGCTTCCTCAACTCCGGCTCCACCCTCGAACAGCGACTTTACGAAGATCCGGTCAAGATCTCAAGACCGTTACAGTCTGGGCCGTGCACACCTCTCAAGAATTCCTCCCTTGTTTGCCGCCGATGGAGAGACTCCGTACTAAGTCTCCTATTCCGCCACGTCTTTTGGTCGTTCCAGCGCTTCTATAAGCCAGCTGGCGACAACATCGTCTCACAAATCGAGGTGCTGGACTTCTTGCAGCGCAAAAGCTTGTCCAAGCATGTCCAAAGCTTGTCCATCTTTATTGACCCTCCCAGTGGATCGGGTCAGAACGGAGCCTCCGGGCAGTTCTGGGGCGTTTTGCCTCCCAAGTCTAGTCAACCAGAGGCGCCAATGTCGTGGAACATCCTCTGGTCCGCTCTCTCTCCGGAGTCTCAGCGTGGTAGTGAGAATACCGAACCTGAAGTGGCCGAGGAGAGGGTACGACGACATTGGGATAATAACTGGCTTTGGCATGCCATCTTCCGTGTCATCGACCCCCTGAGGATCACCTTGATCAGCTCCGCGGATATCATCTCTTCGCTGCTGAGTCGGAGCGTCGACCTGACGAGCGAATGGGCCTTCACCCGGGTTTACCACATTGTCTCGCTCTCCCGTATGAACCGAAGTCCCCAGCATGAAGAACGATGGGACAGATTACCATCTCAAACTTGTAAAGGGCCCGGTATTCCCAGTGACCTCATTAACATCCGAGACTGGACCTCGCTGCTCATCAATGAGGGATCGTGTGCATCCGTCTACTCGACATACGAGTTCTTTAACTACTCACCGCCAACTCTTCTTCCCGTCATCCTCAACGCCGCCGACCCTTCCTTCAACACCATTCGCACCACCCTCCACTCCTTCTCCTACATCGCCACATTCCCACTCTCCCACCACATTGCCGATTACCTCATCCCCACCTGTCCTCCGGTGGAGCGCCTGTACGTTCAGTTCATGCCCAAGGACCGTGACTTCTGGGAGAGCGACAGCCTCTCTCGGGTGAATCCCTCTGATCTGTGGCTTGAGTGTGATGCGTCGTACTCGCTGCTGAGGCGTCAGGTCATGAACCCTGCTCCCCAACAAGGGTGGGAGAAGTTGAAAGTATTTGAGAGTGGTGATTGGTGATTGGCCGGCCGAGGGTATATGGCGAATGGGGACTTGTCATGAATATATCGATGGCCTGAATAGCTGGAAGGGTGAGAGCGAGTGCTTCTTTGCCAGGAATGCTGCTCCTAAGGCGGATGACGAGCTTGAGGGCGTTGAACAAGGCCATAAAGACATGGGAGCCTTGATGATTTGAAGCGTATTGCAATCACAGAAAAGCCTTGGAGTACGGATCAAAGAGGGCTACCATCTAGTTTGTTGACGATGGCTCTCTATTTTAGATGTGAAATCTATTACCCACCCCGACCAGTGACTCTGCAGCCCTACAGAGTGTTGCATATGAACCCACAATAACGCCTTCAACCATGATGCATGTACGAACCGACAATATGCAAGATAACATGAACACCATCCCAAGACAACCCAAATACTACACTTTATACCCAAAAGTATAGACAAGCACTCCCCAAATCCATCATGTGATGCCTCAGCTATCATCACTGTCACTGTCACTCATGTCACTCTCCGACAGGTCCACCACAGGTTCATGAGCCTCATGCTCCTTCATCTCGCGGTAGGTGCTCCAGGTCAAGCCCAAGAAAGCAACAATGATCATGGTGCCGCCAAACATGGCCGCGAAACTGAGAGGTTTCCCGGTGATCATCCAGTCCACAATGGCAACAATGAAGATTGTCAGGAGAGCAGCCACAGAAGACAAGACCGGCGAGGTGAGGGAGATGAGGACAAGGAATGAGCCGCTGAAAGTGGCATTGGCCAGCACAGCACACAGGACCAGCCAGCCAGTTGACGCGTCAGGCAGCTCAAACTTCTCGATGTTCAGAAAGTGAAGGATGGGGAGGGGGATCCAAAGGACAGTGAGGGTGAAGAGACCGATGCATGAGCCAAACGTATTGGCAAAGACCATACCGCGAGAAGGGGAAACACCCTCAGGCGGGCAGGCATAGCGCTTGTACAAGACCTCATAGAGACCGTACAGGACAGAGCCTACGCCAATGACCAGATTACCAAAGAAACGGCTTCCAGCTTCAACGTCGGCAGTGCCATCGGTCTTGGTATCTCCATAGGCAACAACCAAGACGCCAGCGATGGCGATGAGGACAGCAACCGACTTGTCGACGCGAAGAGGCTCATGGAGCAGCGGGACCGAGAAGACGTATGCGAAGAAGGCAGAGCAATTGTAGATGGCTGTCAGATCCGAAGGAGTTGTCAAACTGACGGCGATGTACCAGCTTAGCCCGGCAACGGTCAACGCGCAGGTGATCATGGCAGTGAAGCGAACGAGATAGCGAATAGGGCGCGCGCGATTCTGCACAGAGATGTGGAAGACGTCAAGGGTCTGTGTCTCGATCATGATGGCGGTTGTCCGCAGCTGTTGCTTGTGTCGCTTCCAAAAGACCGACCAGGGCAGCTCGCGCTTCTGGAGGCGCAGAATGAGCAACTGAACAGGCCAGAGCACAATCCATGAGCCGTGGGTAAAGTACATCATGCAGTAGGCCTTGTCCCAGCCAAGGTCGTGCTGGATGTATGCGCTCAGTTCTGTCTGGATACAAAACGAGACCAGGCTGATGGCCAAGAAGACGGCGGCGTATGTGTACTTTTTACGCGTTGAGCTCTCACTGCCGACAACAGTCTGCGGGCTGCGGCTACGCATCGTGGATCGGCGACTAAAGGATGGCCGCTCCATCATCTCTCGGTGGTATGGGGCATCGTCTTCACTGGACTTTCTGGATCCCCGGCTGGATCTTCGGCCGTTGCCGTTTGAAGAGTGAGTGAAGCCGGCGCGGCCACGTTCTGCATCCTCCTCTTTGTGAAGCAGAGGTGTCCCCGACTTCCCGTCCGCGTGACGATGGAATGGCGGACGGTGGAGGCCATTAGGATCCATCTCGTCGAGCTCTAGCCACTCGCGGCTGGTGTTGGTGTCTGTATGCTGATCGCGATCGCGAGGCTTGGTGTCGTCAAGATCGGAAGCGGCGGTCCGAGGACTGGTGCTGGTGCCACGATGGCCAACACTGCTTGGTCGTGCGGTGGACTGGTGTTCTGGTTCGCATATGGTGTTCTCGTCGTGAGAAAAGGGAGAAGACTCGGAGGACAATCGATCGTGGCCTTGCAAAAGATGGACCTCCTGGTCGCTGTCCTGACGCCGAGGCATACGAGACGGAGACAGGGTAATTAAGGGAAAAGAAAAGGAGAGACCAAAGGAGTGAAACGGTTAGGGCCTTTTTGGTTGAACCGGGTCGACTGAATGCGTGGTAGTGCTTGTGGTGGTGTTGGAGGAACATTGAGATTGGGTCAATTCCCATTCGGCTGGCGCGCGGACGAAGTTGAGTGGTCCGCTCCGGAGACGGGCGGGTCCCAAGACCCCGAAAATACAGGGGGTGGCTCCGCTGTTCCGCAGGGGACCAACAGGCGGGGAGGCCACGGGCACGGGGGTCAACGGGCCATCGGCCTGCTGTTGACGGGTACATAGACGATAGAGTTAGGTGGTTACAGGCCCCGGCCCGCTGAGCCATCCCGCTGGTAAGATGAGCGTCCAATTGTGACGATGAGGCATACACCAGATGATGCTAGATGGTGCTGTTTCAGGGGCTCATGCGCGCAATATAAAAGTACTAGAGAGAGTGCCTGTCCATGTGCTACGTATCGCATTCAACTCGTTATTTGCGTGCTGCGCTATCGTGGGCCATGATGCCAAGCTACAATGACGCCTTCGGTCATGTGCCCCAAACACCACCAAACCCATCATGAGCTGACGAGATAAGACACCAAGGCACTGCGGTCACAAACGACAACACGTGAACCTGCACCTTTTACAGCTTTTGCTTCGTCTTGTTTCAACCGCCTTGCCTGACCCAAGTCACCCAACTCTAGGCGTGTAGACCTATCCCTGGTTTACTTGGTTCCCGCGCCGAACAGAGCCTCGTGGACATCGTAGCCGTATTCCAACTCCCCGTGCCAGTAGTTGGCCGTATCTGCCTTGGCATAGGCCCACGCCTGATCGAGTGCCTGTACCACCTCATCGGGCAGTGGGCCTTTCTCGATGTTGTCGAGGTTGTTCTCCAGCTGCTGCACGTTGGAGATGCCAATAATGAGTCCGTCGTTGCCATCCTTGATGCGTAGTCCAGAGTGGTGAACTACCCATCGCAACGCTATCTCGATAATGGCCAGCCCATGCTTCTCAGCTGCTTGCTCGATGACATTCAGCGCCTTGAATGTGCTCTCTCTGAAGTAGCGCTTGCGGTAATTGGCACCGATCTTGGAGTCATCCGAGAAGCGTCCGCTTTCCGTCTTTCCGTCGGGCTTGATGTCCTTCGACTTGATCTTGCCTGAGAGCAGACCACCCGCGATGGGGTTGTACACGACGATATCGAGGCCGTATCTCTTGCACGCGACAAAGAGCTCCGCCTCGATGGAGCGGGTAAGGCAGTTGTACATGCCTTGATAGACCGTGGGCCGGACCCAGTTGTTGTACTTGCACGTCATGACAACCTCTGCCACCTCGTGTGCCGCAAAGTTACTGATGCCCAGTTGCACAAACTTGCCCGCCTTGTGGAGCTTATCGAGAGCCTCGAGGGTCTCTGCAAAAGGAACACCGCGGTCAGGGCGATGAAGATACAACAGCTGGAAGCTATGTTAGTGAGTTGATGTGACGGTTGACGGATGAGACTCACGTCAATACAGTCAGTGCCGAGCTCCTTCAGGCTGGTCTCAACCGACTCGGCGACCTTTTCGGCTGTATTATCGCCATGGTTGGCTGGATACTTGACCTTGGTGGCCAGCGTCAAACCCCTCTCGTTCCATCGTGCCTGGCGAGTCCAACCCTCTTGCTTGCCTCCGACATAGACGCGCGCAGTATCAACTTCGTTATAGCCCCGGCTCTGAAAGACATCGAGCGCCTTGTTGTATGTATCCAAGTCGAAGATGCGTGCGTCAAGCTGTTCACTGCCGGGAGGTCCAAAGGTCATTAGACCCAGGATAACACGGTTCGTGGGGTTCTGAGTGACGAGAGGCATGTTTACGTGAATGGGAGTTTACTTGTAGGAGGTTACTTCAGATGGGAGATGTTTGTGTCTCTTTTATAAACACAAAGGGCACTATCTCGGAGATTTGGAGCTAAACTCCAGCTCTCATCATCGCGCCTTCAAGCAACTCATACTCCTGCGCCTCCCCCACTTACAACTGTGAATCGGGCGGGGTATCGGCGAGGCAATACCGGTATATCCGAGCGAGGCGACTACTTGACATCGTCAATGATCAATTTTTAGATCGAGGTATTGATGGCCCACCCGGCTTATGTAGTAGTATAAGTATTACACCAATATCCCACACGCTGATAACGCAGTCGGCTCATGCCTGTGAGAAGAGATATCCCGGTATGCTGGTACCATGACGTAGGCTCCGTAGTACGAGCTAGTGTAGCATAGAGATGAGGTTTACACCAGTATGTACTCCGTAGTGTTTCCAGTTCTGAGTTAGAGCTACAGATCTTCTTTGTAACGTCCAGTGAAAGAGTCTAAATGTTGCAGTAAAAAGTTACCGTTTTCTCCTTGCCATGCGTTGTAAGGCGGTTTATCTATAACATGCTCTCAGAGGAATGCTACTGAGTGGCTCTGAGCTTGAAGGGCCTGTGGTATAGTTGGACCTCCTCTTGACTTACACTGTCACCGATATTATGATCAAGCTGTATTACGGTAAAATATCAGTATAACAAGATATTTTGTAACATCTAGTTATTAACAAGCCGATGAAAAAGAGAAAACCGCAGTCTTATTGTTCTGCTTGAGCCCAGTATCTTTTTCTTGGTAAGTCACCTACAACCGCGGCGCAATGCCGAGCGGCTAAATCTCGGCGGAGAGACGTTCCGCTCTTCAACCTCCAAATTCAAAGCGTTGCGATTGGATTTTGAGCTCCCGAAAGCCGTGTCGAGCTCCCCGTCATCGACACTTGTGTAATGCGCTGCCTCAAACATGCTTTTGTAAGGGAGAATCCAATCGCCTTTTCTAACCCTTATCAGCTAACTCAGTCAGGTTCACCATCGTATAGACTGATCCATCATGAGGGCACAATTGGCCCGCCATGCTCGACGGGTCCTTGTCCAGCACGCTCGATCCCCGTCCTGTGCAGTCTACTCAGCTCCCCTCCGCCGAAGATATCTACCCAGGTCGATCAACCGCGGCGAATCTCGTCGGACATTTTTCGACAACCTATTCCAGAAAGCACCTCGAGAAGTCCGTCAACCCGAGTTCGAGCCAGGATGGATGAATATCATGGTATGGCGGAGTCGCATGCTCGACAACTTGCGGCCTCCGCCAACTCCGGAGCTCCTTCAAGCTTGGAAGGCATTCTTTGAAGGAAAACTCTCGAGTCGGATGCCATTGAATGGGACTCAGGCAATGCAATGCCACCGGCTTCTCGACTATCTCCGAAATCCAGGCAATGAATCAACCCCGACGCAGCCGAAGTTGGAAACTAAACACCTAAATATGGCTTTTACAGCCCTCGAAACTCTACGACCTCGCGAGAGGACCCAACACCACCTTGAATTAGTCAAAAAACTTTATACTGCCCTCTCCTCCGGGGCACTACCTCTACCGGAATCCGACAGCCCGATGTGGGTGCGGTTCGTCTCGACCTTATCTACCTATGGCGGGTCCAAAGAAGCCCTCGAAATACTTCACGACCATTGGGAGGATGTGGCCAAATACAGCACGGGCAAATCAAAGGATAAGAAACCTTTACTCTCTGTGGCTGAAGGATTTGCTCGGGAAGGCCACGAGCAAGATCTTGTACAGCTGGCCAACTATGCTGAAAAGAATGGCATTCCCTACAAAGCGGATCTGCAAACCGTATTAGTAACGTTCTTCGCCGAAAGGAACCGAATTGCCGAGACGCAGCACTGGTTTGAGAAACCGACCGTGACTGGGAGACGCTCGGCAAGTGTCTACCCTCTAATCGCAGCTTTTGCTGCCCGCAACGCACTAAAAGATTGGGCAGTGCCCTTCTTTCTCGAACTGGGAGACATGAAACCGAGAAAAAGCCACTGGGACAGTTTACTACAGGCTATTCTCATTATCGGAAAGGGCCTAAAACATGTGGAAGCCATGATGTCACACATGGCGGACTCGTCAGGGGATATCCAGGCGAACACAGCCACCATCAATGGTCTCCTTCGTGCCGCTGTCGATATGAAAGACCCGTTACTGGCGGAGGACATCCTCTCACTTGCGGAGAAAAGGGGAATTCAGCTGGATGGCGAAACCCAACTTACTCTCATGAAAATGCGCCTTGAAGCAAGCTATCTGCCAGGAGTTCATTCTGCGTATAAAAGAGTTACGCATCTCGAGCCCTGGCAGCGAAAGCCCGATCTCTGGTGGGAGTTTAGTCAACTGCTTAACCAATATCTCTGTGCCCTTTGCTCTCAAAAGACGCCGGATTTCAAGCTGATGAGCGAAGTCATCGAGCTTTCGGAGGAGAATCAGGTGCATCTTGAACCTGAAACAGTCGCGTCGCTATGCATCCGATTTTTGGAGAACGAGCAGCACTTTGATGTGATGGACATCTTGTCTGTCCACGCGTTTCAATTCAGCGCTGCAGAGCGAGAGGTCATTCAGGACGCTTTTGTCAAGTTTTGTCTCGATCATGAGACGAGTACCTCACGAGCTTGGTCGGGATACCAGCTTCTGCGGCAGTTCTTCCAGGATCTGAGCTTCGAACATCGCGTAAAGCTAATGGAGGTCTTTTTCGAGCGAAAGCGCCCAGACATGGCAGCTCACGTCTTTGGCCATATGCGACAGCATCGGAACAGCGACTACCACCCCAAGCGCGAGACTTATATCGCCTGCTTCGAGGGCTTTGGACGATATCCGGACGTCGAGTCTTTGGAGATGGTTTATAACATGCTCAAGATGGACACCATGGTAGAGCCAAACACCAGGCTTTACACCTCACTCATCTTAGCTCACACGGCATGCGATAAGCCACTACAGGCAATGGACCTTTGGCATGAGATTACGACTTCACGCGAAGGTCCGTCATATGCTAGTCTGGAAGCAGTGTTCTGGGCTCTTGAACGCACCCCGAGAGGATCAAGAACGGCGGACAATATCTGGAAACGGATACAAAAGATGGACGTGGACATCCCGCCACAGGTATTTAACGCATATGTCGGTGCCATTGCCGGCAGTGCAGAGGAGGAAAAGCTCAAGGACACGATTATGAGGATGGCTGCCGTAACAGAGAGTGGCCCAGACGCGATGACGTGAGTTACAACTTGACTACCACCAAAGACCGTATATCACTGACAAGAGACAGCTTGGGCGTGGCTTTCAACGCTCTTCCAGGGCAGAAGTTGCAAGCGAATTTCCAGAGCTGGGCCAAGATGCGGTACCCGGACGTGTGGGCAGAGCTGGAAAAGAAGGGCAAGTGGATGAACAGAGATTCACTATGCCAGTTCAAGCTGAACAGGATATTCAAGGCTTGATATGTACCAAAAAGCATGTTTCAAAAAGGAGAAATCTTGATGTAGACAATTGTATCAATATGTTACATATGTTAGTGGTCGAGGCTGTTATACACATGACCAAAAAATAATGACCATGACTTCATCTCATGCAATACAGCGCCAGCAGGCCCTTCAAACACGACTGCTCTAGTATTGGCGGCTGAAGAACTGCTCACGCAGCATTTCAGGGTGGGCGTGCACGCTCGGGTAGATGCCCATGCCCTGGACTCGGCGGACCATCTTGGCAACCTTGCGCTGGTTGACGGGGCGGAGTCGAGTAAGGTTGGAGTGGTTGATCATGCCAGACGATGTTGTAAAGTGCTCGATGAGAGAGAAGTTCTAAGAGAAGGGTCAGCTGTTTGTTTCCCACCATCAATTAGGAGGAGCCACACACCTTGTACATGTCGAGGGGGCTAATGCCGAGGGCGTCAATCACGTCGTTGTTCCGCACCGATCTCTTCCTCCACTTCTGCATCTCCACGGGGCTCAGGTCGTGGGGCGAATAGACTTCACCGGCCTCCCACCGTCGAGGCATCTGCTTGAGATAGTCGTTGGACATCTTCTGGTTCTTGAGAAAGTCCATCTGGGCCGACTTCTCGCGCACGTACGACTCCGAGCGCGTCTTGTACCGTTCCATCAACCGAGCGGCCGCATCTCCGCGCTGCGGACGCGGTGGTCGCTGTCCACCAGCGCTGTTGTTGCTGCTATTGCTGTTATTGTTGAGGTTCGCGAGGCGGTTGGTGTGAGCTCCAGCGGCCGAGGGAGTCTCGCGAGGCCGGAAGGCGACGGGGGCGGAGGAAGAGAAGGGTCGGAGGAGAGTGCGCACGGCGGCGGAAGACGCCGACGGCGTGGGTAGTCGAGGAGGCATGGCGGGCTGTTTCCACGGTCGGATCGGTCGTGGCTATGGGCTTGGCTCTTTGGTGATGCTCTGTCGTTGGAGGTTTTTCGAGAGGCCGGAACATGTCGGCGGAGCAATTCCGCGATCTGGGCAGCCCCACTCGGACTTTTGGTTTTCAAATCCAACCTTTTAATTCTGCGACTGCGGGACAGCGAATATCTTGAACGACGAATTACTCGCGATACCGACAATTAAAGGGGAGCGAGTACACAAGAAGATTACTGTATTCGAGAGACGTTTGATCCAGTGACGATACCCGAGATATCTTCACCATGGTCCGAAAACTCAAGCATCACGAGCAGAAGCTCTTGCGCAAGACCGACTTCATCACATACAAGTCCGATAATGGCCACCGCGACAAGGCCGTTATTCGACGGTACATGATCCAGAAGCCTGAGGACTACCACAAGTACAACCGCCTCTGCGGAGTATGTCTACCAGGAGCTCTCCCTCGAGCCCACGTCTCAGAACCAGAAACTAACCCACCTTCGCAGTCTCTCCGACAACTCGCCCACCGCCTCTCCCTCCTCCCCCCCGAGAACGCCACGCGCCGCAAGCACGAAGAGCTCCTCCTGGACAAGCTCTACGACATGGGGGTTCTCTCGTCTGCGTCCAAGCTGTCGGCGGTGGAGAACAGCGTGACGGTCAGCGCGTTTGCCCGGCGGCGGCTGCCCGTGCTCATGACGCGGCTGCGCATGGCCGAGACGGTGCAGGCGGCGACCAAGATGATCGAGCAGGGCCACGTGCGCGTGGGCACCGAGACGGTGACGGATCCGGCGTACCTGGTGACGAGGGGCATGGAGGACTTTGTGACGTGGACGGTGGGAAGCAAGATCAAGAGGAACATTATGAAGTATCGCGATCAGCTGGATGACTTTGAGCTGCTGTGATGAAGCAGGGAGATGGGCATTGGACTGAGGAGTTGCGGCGCATTGTTTGTGGTTCAACAACGGATGCATTCATCATCTTGACAGCAAAAGTGATAGATTGGAGGATGAAGAGCAGGTATCTATCCAAGGACAATAACAGCGAGATTCTTACCTCTCGAATGGTTGGCCATGGCTCGAAGGGCTCGGTCATTGAGCATGCGTCCAAAACGAAGATGCGAGAGGCGTTTACCTGCTACTGAACATCAATATTTAACAGCTGTCAGCATGATACTGGATGCTATCCAAATCGACTACATTCATACCAACGCCAATACTCTCTCGAAAGCAGCTGGAGCCAACGAATTAATCAACCCAAGCAACCGAATGTTGGTTCTCAACTTTGCGCTTCACGCGAGAAACTATGAGCGGCTATGTGATGGGGGCCTTCAGCGACACTACCCCTATTGGACTGATGAGTCGTCGCTAAGACATGGATATCAGTCCCAGTGCATCAGCTAAAGACCTTGCTCGACGAAAGCGAGGGTTTGGTTTACCCTTGCGAGGCACCGGATTGCACCCGCACATCGCGGAGAAGCTTAACCGACCCAAGCATCTCGGCTCTAGACCCCTCAATGATTACGATATGAATATTCATCAAAGAGCCTCGGCGAGCCTTCAAGGTATATAAATGCCATGTCTAGATATCTATTCAAAACACGCCGTGTCGCTGAATCAAGTCGTGACCTAGCGCAAACTTGACGAACTCGCAACTCATCTAAGCAGCAGCTCTATTCCCGATAGTGAACATGGTCATCACCAAAGACACAACCGATTATGTGCCAATAGATGCTGATTTCAAGCCCCTCCCGAAATACGGCCACCTCAGCGAGCTCGATCCCGGGTTCGCCTTAGCAAAGGACGCCATAGACCAGGTCATCGAGCAGATATGGGAGCCCTCCCTCTCCCTCGAGGAATTCCGCAAACTGTGGCAGGCCAACCAGGTCGCTCCAGAAGGATGTCCCATAGAGGGCGAAGACGTCGTGACCGAGACGCAGCAGATCCCCATGCGTGACGGCGCCCTCGTGGAGATCAAGGTGTACAGGGCCAAGGAGGAGAAGAAGCCCAGCCCAGCGCTGGTTATGCGGTTTCACGGCGGCGGCTGGGTCGTTGGCGGGCATTGCACGGAGCATTCGGAGAACCTGGTGATTGCAGGGAGGACGAACTCGGTTGTGGTGAGCGTGGATTATAGAATGTGAGTTCACTAACCATCCCAGTTCTTTCGTGGTGAACCATGGACTGATAGCCGTAGGGCACCCGAGTTCAGATTCCCATATGCAGTAAACGATTGCTTTGATGCGCTGAAATGGGTTTGTATAAATGCCTCGGAACCTACATATATCCATAGAGTCTGACGTGTATAGTCGAAGGCAAATGCCTCCTCCCTAGGCGTAGATCCAGAAAAGATTATCCTGGTGGGAGGAAGCGCCGGTGGCAACCTCGTCTGTACTCCCCCCTATCCATCATCATTTTCTCTGTCTGACCAAGCTTATAGGCAGCCGTCGTTTCTCTCTTGGCCCGAGACGAAGGCATCTCTGGCATCGTCGCCCAAGTCCTCTCCTTTCCCGCAACATGCCATCCCAAGTTCTTCCCCGCCGACAGATTCGAGTTCGGCAGCCCCAGACAGAACTACAACGCCAGCGTTGTCAATGCGGTCAGGCTGGAGTGGTTCATAGATCACTACATGCCTGAGCCCTCGCCAGATTGGCGCTTCTCTTGTCTTTTGGCGCCCTCTCTCAAGAACCTGCCGCCGGCGTGTGAGTCACTTATACCTCCTCGTCGCAGTCTGGTCGAGTGCTGACGGGTCTCTAGTGGTCCTGATTGCCGGTTTTGACGTGATGAGAGACGAAGGGATCGCGTATGCCGAACGCCTCAAGGAAGAAGGCGTCGAGACAGACTTACACGTCTATCAGGGAGTGCCTCACTGTTTCTGGTCGATGCCTACCCATCCAAAAACTGTCGACTATTACAATAGGGTTGTCAAGTATATTGACCGGTTCGCAGGCTAGGACCAGTCAAGTCACCACGAGGCTATTCGTACTTATGGACTTTATGAGAACACCGAGAACCATTTCAGTATATACCTCACTTAGGTCTTGTTAATCAAAGATATTAGCAGCTTAAGCTATAATACATCCGGCCCGTGTGTCCCTGCCGGCTTGGCCTTTCGTTTGCCCGTCAAGCTTACGTGTGGCCTTTTACCACTTTCATGGCGTGATAAGAACCCTGAAACAAGCAGGGCTATCCATCACTATCATGCCTCAACCGTTGTTTGAACTTATCTCACCCTCGGTCCTTCACCCACCGGCCCCGCTCGGCCCCGTTAGCCGGCGCGGAGAAGCTATAAAAGACCCTGGCTACTACCAAGTTCATCTTACCCTCTTAAACATATTTGCACTTGAACAGGGATATTTTCTAGTCTCTAGAATATCCCACACTTGGGCCCTTGAACACCATGGCCTTCCTCGCCACGCTCCAGGAGCTCTGGGCCCAGCTCACCGTCCCCTACCTCTTCATGAGTATGGCCGTGCGCTTCCTCCCCGGCACCATCCGCGAGCTCCTGGCCAAGGGAGACTATGCTACTCTTTTCTCTCCCTCCGTATTCAAGGACGTGTGGTTCGGCAACTTCTGGGCCGTTTTCGGTCCTCGGGCCAAAGTCCACGCCGAGCGCCGTGTTGTTCCCCTGCTCGAGGGCCGGGTGCACGATGGGCGTGTGGCCGAGGATGTCGTTGGCCAGCCCATCAATGGCGTCGTGCTAGAGATCGGCGCCGGTACGGGTATATGGGCTGATGTATTTGCAAAGGTTGGCAGCGGCGTTGGCGAAAGTGAAGTCAGGCACCGCAAGGGCGGCAATGGGTTGACGCGCGTTTACGGTATCGAACCGAATCCTGCATCAGCTGCGGCGCTGCGGCGGCGAGTCAAGGAAATCGGGCTCGAAGGTGTCTACGAGGTTGTCCCCGTGGGAATCGAGTCTATCAACGATCCGACTGCGTGGGATGGCCGCATCGAGCCCGAAAGTGTCGACTGCATTGTGACGATCCTCTGTCTGTGCAGTATCCCTGAGCCAGAAAAGAACATCAAGCTGCTGTATCAGAGTCTCAAGAAGGGCGGTCGTTGGTATGCATACGAGCATGTCAAGATTGAGAACGGCGGGTTGTTTCTGCGTATCTTCCAACGTAAGTTGTCCGCGTCTTTGCAGAGAGATCAATACTAACGAGGGTATCGGCAGGGCTTACCAATATCATTTGGTCGCAAGTCATGGGCTCATGTCGAATCTGCAGAACTACGGGCAAGTCTCTAAGAGAGGCCGGGCCGTGGGAAAAGATCGATGTAGCTGCTCCGGAGGGCGAGGAGAGGTTTGCGATGCTTCCTCATATTCTTGGAACCTTGACAAAATGAAATGATGCTTCAAGTCTCCGGAATGGTTACTCAAGAATGTATTCCACGTAAATAGCCATGCAGGAGCTGTCTCGCATTAACGCCCAACACCAAGAAGGAAGAACAAGATACAGACAGATGTTGCATTTCGTTTCGGGTATCGATCCGAGCACCGGCGCCAATCAAAGCTCGTCGTCATCGTCATCGTCGGATAGGAAGATCGAAGTTCTCTTACTCGAGCCTTCAATCTCCATCTTGAACTTCTTGTCCTCAAAGTCCTTAGTGTCCAGCGTCTCTGTCTTCGGCGTTTCCGCTTTCAGCGCCTCCATCTTCGTAAACACACTCTCCTTGGTGTCGTCAGTTTTGACGTCTTCCTCCTTGAGCAAAGGCTTCGTCTCGGGGATTTCGTCCTTGACTTCTCCCTTGACTTCTTCTTTGACTCCGTTCTCGGCCTTTGTCTCCCCTTTCGTGCCCTCCTTTGTATCTTCTTCTTTGATGAACCCTTCGCGCTTGAGTTTGGCCTCTCTCCTTTTGTAAAACGTGTTCAGACAGTTTCTCCTTGCTTCTTGGGTCCAGCTTTCCACCACGAGGGCAAATTCTGTCGCATTCGCAAATCCGAACTCGTTTGCCATCTCGCAAAAGTGTCGCAACATGACCTCCGCGGGGGGGTTATAGATACTGTGTAGGCCGTCGCCACAGTCGTCGTCGCTATCACCGAAAAGCGCATTCTGACCCTCAACATCCCCTGCAGAGTACGATGTCATGGCCGCCCGACGTGAGAGCTGTTCTTCGACCTTGGAGGTTCCAACTACCTCCGAGTTGTCGTGAGTATATTCGACGCCTGCCGAGGTGAGAATAGCCTGGATAGGGTCGCTCTTGGGGCCCTTAGCTTTCTCAGACTTTATCAACTGCTCTTGATTCTCGGATGTAAGCAGCGCGGCTAACTGGCTCATACCACCATCTTCGGTATCCAGTCCTTCGTCCTTGACCAGAGCCAGAGCCTCCTCATCCTTGGCTGCTTTCTCTATGTCGACATCTACTAGGTTCACGCCCGCCTTGGCCTCAGCGATGTTGGTCTTGTTTACGATGTCTTGAAGGAGGCCGTTGTCGTAGTGATATGTAAAGATGTTTCCGAGCCCAAAGATCTCGCCTTTCCTTTCTGTATCCTGCTGAACACCTTTGAAATAGCGTCGCTCAGACGAAGCAGTGTAGCCGATATTCGCTTGCTGCTGTTTGTAAATCTGACGAGCATACACAATCTCCTCAACAGTGCCCAAGGAGATGAGCCGAAACACCTCAACATCGCGAGTTTGGCCGATACGATAAGCTCGATCCTGGGCCTGGAGGTCATACGATGGGTTCCAGTGAGGGTCAATGATCACAACCTTATTCGCAGACGTAATGTTGAGGCCTACACCTCCGGCTTTTGTCGAGATGAGAAAGACGAACTGGGTCGGATCAGAGTTGAACGTATCAACAACCTCCTGACGCTGTTCGTAGCTCAGTGACCCATCCAGATAGCTAACAGTGTAGCTCGTATTGGTGAAGAGGTGCTGAAGTATACGAAGGAGGCGCACGCTGTGAGAAAAGACCAGCACTTTGTCCCCGTTGTCGTGCCAGAATTTGAGAAGCTTCTTCATAACCTTCCATTTACCACAAAATTCGGGGTTGACCAGATTCTTAATTCGGTCACGATTGTCGTAAAGGAACTTCCAAGTATCAGGCATGCAAGTCCGAAGAACCCTAAGCTCTGAATCATGCTTGCTCTCGATGTCGGTCGTGTGCGGTACGAGAAGTGTAAGATGGTTGGCCAGCTTTTGAAGTACAATCATGCTGGGAAAGACAATGTTCTGCCACCGTACGCCGCTGGGCAAAAGGCTGTTGCAGCACCATCCCTTCTTCTTCCCTCCACAGCAGGGCTCGGAGAGTGTGCGGAGGATCTCGATGTCGGCGCTGTCGAGGAAATTCTCGTATGCATCCCGTTGAAGGTCCGTCAGGGGGCAGAAGACGACTCGGTCTGTTTTCTTGGGCAGTTGGTCAGCAATGAGGGTCTTCATCCGCCGTAGGAAGAAATCTGGCAAAAGGTTCACAGTCAGCCTCTTCGCCGTCTGTCTCGCAAGGCTGAGCTGGGCAACAGTTGCATCGTGAGACTGGCCGACAGTCAGTGGTTTAGTAACAGTCTGCGTCCATTCAGCCAGTGGACCAAAGTGACCAGGATTTGTCCAGTCTAGTAAAGTCCAGAGTTCTTCGTATCTGTTTTGAATCGCTGTTCCGGTAAGGCCAATGCGACAGAGTGCGTTCACCTCATTGAGTGCTTTTGTGGTTTCTGAATACCTATCTTTGAGTCGGTGGCATTCATCGGCGATTATAGCATCCCACTGCACCATGTTGATGGAGCTCCGGCTGTTTTTATAAGTGTCATACGTCGTGATCATGATTTCCAGTCGTCCGGCACGAGCGGTTCCCAGGACATCCTCTTTGTGAGCCCCATGAAATAGATCAATATGCCACCAACCCCAACGATTAAGCTCGTTCTTCCAGTTCATGATGAGGGACCCGGGGCAGACAATCAGAATCCTTGGGTACCATCGATCACTGTATTGACGTATTTGTCGCATGCGCTTGTCGTCGCGTTCATCGCCAGTTTTGCCAAATGCAGCTGTCAAGAAGGCAGCTACTTGCACCGTCTTTCCAAGGCCCATATCGTCACCCAATATACACCCCCCCTGGTAAACGAACTTCCGATGGAGAAATGCTACGCCAGCAATCTGATAGTCTCGAAGATACTGGGCGATTGAAGCCGGGATAAGGCCTGCTGATTGGGGTAGCTCTATATCCTTGTACGGCCGGGAGGGTTTGATGCCACTACTCCCCTCAAACTTGGGGCGTTCTTCCAGCTCCCTCAGCCGCCTCGTCTCTTCGAATTGTATGCCTGAATAGTCGGGCGGTACCATAAGGGCGGCATCGTGATGTCGCTTCTTGTTGGTGTCAAATTGCCTTCGTCGCTCAAGCAGATACTCGGGTAAACCTGCGAGCTCCAAATCCTCTTGTGGAGCATGAACCTCCCCATGTACATCATCCTTGTTTTTCTTTCCGGCTGATTTCCGTTTCCCTCTGCGTTTTTTGGGTTGCACTGGTAAATCATCCTCATCGCCAGTCCACTCAACCTTCTCATCAATTTCGATATCAACGTGGTGTTTTCTTTTGGGGGCAAATTTGGTAAGGGGAGAAGTAATGTCTCCATTTTCCGAAGATGTGCCTCCATCATCGAGAATCTCAATGACTTCCACCTTATTTCGGGGCATTTTGAAAGTGATGACGATGCTTGGTGTGAAACTGATACATGCGTCGGACACCAGCGCGTTAGGCACGAAAGCACGTGACTGGCTACTCAGAAACCTCGAGCAGTCTGTGTACTTACTCCGTACGGAGTACTGTTTTAATAAAAAAGCAACTCAGTGAATGTCACTTGTCCTGTCACTCAGTCATACCTAAGTGGCAGTTGAACCTTTAGTTATGTATGACCGTCCTCTTAATGAGCTGTAATGAAGATGTTGTGGTAACTTCTCACCTTGCTCAATAACTCTAGCGACTTCACCAATCACAGTGGAGCTTTCTCAAAGGCCACTTAAAAGATCAAGCCCGGTGTTTTTACTCGAGATTCGATTCACCTCTGTACATAACACCTGACCGCTTGCACAGCCACACTGTAGCATCCTACTCGTCCAATGAAGCCAAGCTCGGTAGTTAGAACTTTGCGTGATGTCAGCACCTTGTCTCAAAAGGGCCCAGACGCTTTCAGCCTAATCATAAATGGCACCCCGTAAGTTACTCCGTACATACAAGTGAGCTATCCCGAGCATGCCGCTTTGGCGTTAGCTCTTCCTTGATGAAAATCTCTTGTATGATATCTCCCCGAGGCTTGTCCTTCAGCAAGATATGCTCAAGCATCCACAACTTAGCCGATATCTAGATTCGTGGACTCCATCTACGCACCGGCACTTGCGCAGTGGGGTGGGAACAGGCATGATACTTCACTTATTTCATGCAAGAAACATTTTGTTGAGTCGGAAAGAAAATGTTGGATTGACGGGTATCGAATTAATTACTAAAAAGCCCAGCGCGTCGTTGCCTTCAGAGCCAATCCAACATACGCCTCCATATCGTAAACAAGGGAAACAAAAGGTTTAAAAGCATGTCTGTCGTAATATCGGCATCCAGCGCCAAGCAGTGGATCACCGGCATAAGGTATCAAAGCGAAGAGAAAATTGGCGTCTCATCGCAACATCTCCAGCGACAACATGCGCCCAGTCCGTGACCGGCATCCTCGGCAACCATTGGTGTCTTGGCTCTCAGACATGCTGAGGTCCGTGACACTTTGCGGTGGCTGGCAAGCCTTCGACGGTTGGAGAGCGGGGCAGGCGAAGCTACCAGGAGCTCTCATGGGCGTGCTGTCCGGGAGATGCTGCCACCCCGAGAAACAAGGCGAGAGGCGCTCTAGTACTTCAAGATGATGTACAGAGCGTGGATGATACCGGGAATGTAACCTGAGGAGTGTTAGTAAACTGCGGTGAAGAAGTAGGGTGAAGGTGGGCTCGGAGTAGCCGGGTCGGAATCTGAGAAGAGAGACATACCCAGACAGGTGAGCAGGATGTTAATTAGTAGATCGGCACCACAGCCGCGCTCGAGGAAGACACCCACGGGAGGGAGGATGATGGCAAGGAGGATCTTGCAGATGTCGCTGTTGTACCAGGTTAGCATATGCTGTCTATCAACCAAAGGCTCCGACTCCAAGCGTCGTCGCGAACATTTTGATGTCGCGACAAGCCATCTACGGAACTCTCGGAATGACGTCGCTGGGATAATGAGAGCAAGGACGAGCTTACCTAGCGGTGAAAGCCATGGTATCGGTTTAGAAGACGAGATGTTACTCGGGATTGTGTAGTTGATGGTAGCTGAGTGTGCTGTAGAGACGAGTTGTGTGTGCAACGATAATGTTGTAGATGCAGAGTACCTTAGGTTGCAAGATGGGGGGAGCAAATTGTCTTTTATAAGAGCGGCCCGGGGATATTTCGTCAAGGCACAGTCATCCACATCACATTCACTGCCTGTATCAGTTCCAACTTTCCCGTTTCCAGACGAACCACGCAACCAAGCAAGAAGCCGATGTCCGCGCAACACCAAGCGACCCCCCGTCAGCCCAGTCCTGCCACCGTCCTGCCACCCATTTGCGCTGGGCACTGCGTCATCGACTGGGGATCGAGGAAAGCCACAGGGGACGACGTCTGCAACTGGGAAGACGGGCCAAGCAAACAATGCCCTGCTTTTCCCTCCTGACCAAGCACAGCGCGCCAAAACAAGGTGGTTCCATCGGGGTAAGAAGCTTGGAGAGCTTGTGCCAGGGTTTGTGTGGAATCTTGGGGACTACGTCATGAGGCGCAGAGGGCCAATTATGGGCCTGCATGCATGGCTGCAACGCCACAACTGCCCTAAACGGTATAGTACAATGCACGAAAAGGTGCTGAGCCACATATGGCGCAGCAGCGACGACACGCAAACATCGCTTCCCGGATCTCTACTCGTGGCGAGCAGATGGCGATTCGGAGCTTGTTGTGGCTTGACTTGACTATTGTCTCTTCTTTGTTTGATTATCCATGTCAGACCTTCCAGCAGATTGTCACCAAGAGAGATAAGCCTCACCAGTTACGTGGCTGATAATTCACAAAAAGATGGTTTCTGGGATTAACTGACGCTCTCTGTCGTAATGAGACAAATATTAGGACGGCTTGAACGTTTCTCAGCTGGCGGCTCTACCGGAACGGTACAGGACTCCGTACGGAGTACGGAGTAGATGCCCTGGTAACATCAGTGAGGATTAGCCTGAGTATTCCATGGCATCTAGTCTTCTCATTTCCCCTGTGGCTGAGGACCTTGGCTATCGGCTCTTGCATCGCTCAGTTGTGTCATGTTTCGGAATTTTCGAGGGCACGCGTCAGTGCCAAGCTTGATTGCAGGTTCGAAGACAGCTCACTAACGGCCCTTCGGCACTGAAGTGGAGGGGCCAAGATCCAAAGGTACCGGCGAACCTATTCGGCGCCAATATGTGTTATGCTTTTCTCAGGACATAACTACGTACTCTGTAGTTGGTTGCATCCTCACGGAGATTCAGAGGGGAAACGTCATGGTTTGTCCTTACATTTATTATTAGCCTCGACGGCGATCTCCATGGATGATATCAGCATCAACATCTAGAAATCCGGGGTTCTTTCAGACTCCATGATTGCGATTTGGATTTGCCCAATAAGGATTCATACTAAGAATATCCGATCCATCAACTGGCCTAAGCCTTAAGAACCTTGGAGATATTATGCATTGAGTATCATAGCATCAAAACCCCTCCCGATTGCATTACGCTATCCCGAGTAGACTGGTATGTACATATTACCTACGCCACAGGCGAGAATGGTACAGTTTCTCATTCGGGGCCGTTTTAAACATATCCACCTATTCAGTACCGTACTACTTGAACTGAGTTGGAATAGGGTAACTAATAGTTAAGCGTTACATGTTCAGAGTAGTACAGGGCTACTGATCGCGTGAATGAGTAAACCTCTAGTTAACCACTGCACAATTGCTCTCTGCCTCAAGGAATGACCCCGAGAGGGTGAGACAGTCTCTCCTTGATTACACCTATTTCTCTCATGTCTGAGATCTCTACCTCTCCGAATCCGTGACGATGCTAGAACCCAAGTGTCCCAAAATCCATACCCAGCTTAGCCACAAGAGTAGTAGCTTGAGGGCGACCATAAGTATCGACTACGCACCCTCGAGCTAGTTGGATCGACTAGTCAAGTCATTGGTATTCAATAAGGGTCATCTTATTTACCTACACCACCACATGATTTAACATGTTTGAGTTTATAATTATAACAAAGAATTAATTACAATTTTTCTAATTAACTCAAGTCTAGCCTACCAGGCAAGACGGGGATATTTCCCAGCTCCATCTCTTTTGTCCTACTCTTCCTTCACTTCAGAGATGGCCCACCGCTTGCCATAAAAAACGTTGCCCAGAAGCTTTGAGCCCACGAAATATCCGAGGTAAGCACCGACGACGATAGTGACAGGCCACTTCTGCCACTCGCGGTCCCAGTCGAGGGGAATGGGCACAGCCCCGAGCCACGCTCCAACAACGGTGCCGATGAAACCGCCAAACGTCTGGTCAAAGGGGGCCGAGACGCCGAGGACAGCCTGCAGAGGAACGGGGTCGGAGCCGCGAACGTAGAAGACGGGGTAGATGGCGAGAACGGCGATATGTGCACAGCAGAGGAAGGTATGCGAGACGTGAGTGAGGAATGGCGCGCCGAAGAGGATACAGAGGACGTGGAGGATGGGCGTCAAGATGAGTGCAAGGAGCAGAGAGATGACGGCAGTCTACATAATATTTATTAGTTTCCCGTGCCATTGAAATCAACCTTCGAAGACTTACGGCAATGGCACTTGGTTCCCTGGAATCCGACTTCTTCTTGTCACCTATACGTGGTTTCTTGTTCGATCTTGCGCCAGAGGATCCAGCGGCAGGAAGACACAAGGTCAAGTAGGCTGTCTGAATAAGAATAACCACAGGCAGACTGATCTGAAGCGCTGAAACGGGATCGGAGACTAAGGCGTCGAATCGCCAGTAGAACAAGCCGGCGAGAAGCAGTTGGTGGCCGACAGACACGGGCAAGGCGATGGGGGTGTTGAGGAGCGGGATGGCAGGCACAGCAGCCTTGGGCGCGGGCTGCTGAGCGGGAGCGCTCTTGACCAGTGTCGTCGACATGGTGACAGGGTCGATCAGAGGCATTGACGATGGTACAAATGAGTGTCTTGAGCAGCTAGGGCTCGTCGCGGTCGCCTATTACCTCGGGGCAATCTCCAACAAGGTACCTTGGCTGAATGGAGTTGACAGCTGTGGCTTGGCAGGCGGGACGTCACGTTCAAAGTCACATGATGAGAACCACAGTGGAGCTCACCAGCTCCGAATCATTAACCATCTCCAACATGGAGCCGAAACTGGTACCTATCACGAGTATGTATAAACCGTGAAAATTCTCCGGACGAACCGGACCACTGCCTCGGGAGTTGACGGACTAGCAGCACTGAAAATGGCAGCATCGCAAGACCCTAGACCCGGGCGGTATCGGCGGGAGCCACGGGATCGTTATCTCATGCAAAGGGACAACAAGCCAGGAACCATACGCCAGACAGGACCCAAGCGGCCGGGCTAGACGATCTAGAAGATGTACGGATATTCATAGCAGACGGCAAACGGGCTGGGGTACGCAAGAGAGCATCATGGTTGGTCAAAGAGCAAAGCACGGCTGCCATCAGATCATGGCATTTCTGCCCATGTCTGCCGAGCTCCGCAACAGGTTCGCCGTTCCCCGGAGAGGATCCAGATTCCGCATCAGCCATCAGTCGATGAGGCCTTGGCCTGGCCAGATGTTCCCGGGAGAAACAGGGTCGGGCTGTCATTTGCCAACGTCTTCTTTTGGCCCTGTCAGATTCTGACAGCTGGCCAATCACGAGCATGGTCCGTCTCCGCCGATCGCACCACAACGCATGTTGTCGCCCTCGAAATCGTGCCACCCACTTGCCATCTGGGGTGCTGACTGATGAGATATCGGCCTCTCCTATTGGCTCGTTGGCCACGCACACCAAAAACACTCTGGGGCCAGAACATCTACAGTGGTATGATACTCTCGACACAACAGGAGATCTGACCATAATGACTGGATTCGGTTCCATGGACGCTGGGAGCTCGCCGTTTGAAGGAATTCTATGTCAGATCAGTCATATCACCAACAAGATCGGCATGGCATCTCTGTATAAGAATCTCTGCCATCTGCCCTCTCTGCATCCATTTTCTCTCTCATCATCACCATCAATCAACAGGATCAACAGAGCAATTCTCATCTCTCAACTTCCACTTTCGAAACCCGTCTAAAAAAAACAAATTCACCACTCAAATCAATTCCTCTCTGCGAGTCTCTCAACTCCCAGATTTTCCAAACAAACAACTTACATCGACTCAACTTAACTCGACCACTTACACCACTCTATCAACATGTCTCCCATCGTTGTCCGATCTGCCGCCCGCGCTGTCCAGCGCCGCCAGTTCTCTCTCCTCAACTCCATGCGAACCGTTGGTCGATCTATGGAGTCCCACCCTTTTGAGCGCCTGCCCCTCAAGCAGCAGCCCGCCAAGCCCGACTACGCCAAGATGTTCAAGCGCGTTGGCAGCCAGGCTCTCTTGTAAGTTGCCAATTATGCATCCATCTACAAAACACCAGAGACTAACCATTACTTTTTCAGCTTCTTCCCTGGCTTCGCTGTTATCCTCGGCTGGCCCGCTGTCGCCCAGGCTGCCTTCGACGGTCGCCTGTAAACGACAAAATCGGCAATACCCTGCCATCTTTTGGATCAACTTCACAGCGAGCAAGACTCGACGGGACCGATAACCGATGGACCATGTACGCATGACCATTCAGTTGGATAACGGGACCACATGTGACCATGCACTGTCACTTGTATATAGCATTGAAAGGCGTTGAGGTGCATTGGAAGCGGGAAGATGCTATAGCATCCCTGCTACGACTATGATAAATTTCTAGAGATACATAAGTAATTCCATTTGTTAACATACTACAAAGTTGCCATCGTTTTTCTTGTGTTGACAGCTTCTCTTCAATCATACCAGCTATTTATTGGCTACCTAGTCGCCACCTATAATCTCGTGGTTCCTTAATACATTGATTGAACCTCAGAGGCCCGTCTTTGTGCATGGACTCTATGGGTATCAATATATATATTGTACAGTACAGCATCAACTGACCGTAAGACATCTACACATCTCTCACTGACCACCTAGATTCACTTCATTATACCCCGAATGATACGCCCCCACAGACTTATACCCGGACGGCTTCAGTACCTTCTTTCCAGCAAGCAACCTCCCCGCGAAGAATGCAGCGGCCATCAGAACAGGCGCCCCAACGCCGACGCCAATACCGACTCCCTTCTCCCACTTGCGCTTCTCATCCTCCCTGGCTATCTCGCGCTGCGTCTCGAGGTACTGCACCACGTCGTCGTCCATGATGATGAACTTCTCCGACGTGTCTCGCCACGGATTCCCGTGGACTCGACCCTCGCCCTCGTAGGGTCGCTCGGGCTGCGATACGGCCCAGATATTGTTGAGGTTGCTCGCCGCGGCTCTGACCTGGTCGGCGTCGATGTCGTCGTGGTCCTCTGTGGGGAAGTCGGCAGCAAGATCTTTGAACTTGAAGGTGTAGGATGTCTCCTTGTTCTTGAGCTCTGGGCGCGATCGTCAGCGGACAGGCTCCGTTTAAGCGAGGATTCACATCGCAGACTCACCTTTACTCCAGGTCAGGCTGCTCGAATTGCTAGGCGAGTCGGGATCACGCACGAAATGCCACTCAATCAGGGTATCGTAGTCATCGTCAGTTCCGTTCCAGCTGATGGTGTACTCTTGATCCCAGAGAACCATGGCTGGGTTCTTGCCCTCATCGCGGTTATAGTAGGGCCATGTGTTCTCGGGATACGAGCATCCCTTGGACGAGTCGTCGTTGTTGGTGGAGCACCAGATGAACGAGGTGATGCAGATGGCCTCGTCCTGTTGGCATAGCCATCGATCCTTTGCAGGATCGAAAGCCCTGCTCGACTGGATGAGACTTGTCGCAGCGAGCGCGGCGAAGAGGCCGTTGAACCTGAAGGTCATCATGAGGGGTCACTGAGATATCGTGACTGAGTTGGCTTAGAGACTGCGAGGGACTTGAAGTCATGTTATAGAAGATATTGAGAAGCCCTAGCATGTCACAGACCAGAACGTCAAACAACCGGGGTTGGTATAGCGCGAGGCACGCCCGGCTCCATCGCCTTATACGAGCAAGATGCCCATCTTAGCCTTGCGATCGCTGTTTGCGGATCACTTTCATCTTTGCGGAAATCACCTTGAACCATCTCGATCGAGTTGGACAAGTTATCATTTCAAGTGAACGAATAAATTAACAATTCTCAGATAATCTGAACTTACGTATTTATCTATCATTCGCTCTGTTCGTGTCTCAGCTGTCGATGGCTGAAGCTGAGGTTTTCAGTACGTACCAGAACCTCTGATTGATTGCAGGGTTGTGGGGGAGATACCAGCCAAGGGTCTGATACACAGGGGTAAGAACTCAATCTTAGAATCACGAGGAGGATTTTCCCTCCTTTTGGCGGAAACACAGGCATTTTAATATCGCGCGTTTCTATTTTCGCCATGGTTTTACCAGCAGCAGGTGATGCCCATCTGAAGTCATAAAGGCTGGACTACAAACAGTGGCCATGGATAAGCTATCATGAGTCTCTCATGACTGACTGCCCTCCTAGGTGCAGGCTTGGTCTCGATAGGTGGTCATTCCACCCTCTGTGTCTAGTTACACTTGTACTTTGCACTGATAGAGCTGTCCTGAGGGCCTATTTCATCTCAAGGCCGTACGCACCAGTAATAGAATAAGTCAATAAATACAATACCAAACAACGCCAGTTCTAAGTACCACCCGAAGGCCATCGAGGCAATTCGCATCTAGACATAACATACACTCCGTATGCATCACTAAATCAGTTCACCCTCTCCATCCTCTACAAGGTCGTCATCCTCTTCCCAGTCGACCTGAGCCGCCATCTCCTCTGCCCTCCGCTGAACCTCTGCCAGCCCTGAAAGTTCGGCAACGTAATCCTTCTCCTGGAGCGCCTTCTTGACAAATCCCCAACCATCGTTTCGGTGAGCATCCAGAATCTTGGGGCTACACGCGCTGCAGCAGTCATATGACTGCCCACGGATAACGATGTTCTGGAATGTTGATACATAGCCTCGAACCTGATGAGGGACCAGGCCTAGGGCATGGTCTGGAGGATCTCTCTCGGGAACAACTCCTGGTTTCGGCTGTGGAGCTGGTGCGTCCTTGCCCAGAGGGTGCTGCAATATACTCGTGAAAACTTCTACCAGAAGCGCAGACGCAATAGCAGCCACTCCCGGGCGGGTAACGGTGCATTGCTGGTCAAGAGTCTGGTCCTTTTGCGACTGTAAAATAGTCAGATATGGAACTACCAAAGACGAAACGGAACTTACATCTGCTGGAGCAACAACATCGTTACAAAAGTAACAGCCAAGCGGCGTCTGACCTTCTGCTTGACCCTCGGTTCCATGCCGCATCACAACATACGAATCGAAGCCCAGGGCCGCATTCATCACAATCTTGCCCGCAGCTTTTCCCATAACAGTCGGCAGCCATCGAGATTCTCTCGAGTCCATCAGCAGAAAGATAGCATCATGCTCGTTGATGAGCGCCTCCAGCTTCTCGTAGTCTGACCGTGTCCTTGCTTCGTCTGTAAAGGGATGGCCAAGCATGGGAACTGACAGGGCATGACCTTCACTATCAACGCCTGGGTATATTTGTTTAAGTGCCTCAGCTGCCCGGGGTGCTTTTGGTTTTCCGCCCTCAAGACAGTCATTGAACTCAAAGAGCGGCTGTCGCACAGGGTTGGAAAACGAGACTTTGCCGTAGTCCACAAATGTAATCTTTCGCACACCCCAACCCATAAGGTTCCTCGACACGTAGCTCCCCAAGGTTCCGGCACCAAGCAGTAGACACTTGGTGTTCTTTATCTTGTCCAGGTCCAAGTTTGGCGCGATTCTCCATTTCATGAGCTTCAGGTTCAAGTCGACAGAACTGTCGGCCAGCCTAGCAGGATCCATGTACTCCCCCAAATTAACTTGTTGGGCTTGTAGCTTTCCGTTCCTTGACCTCTCCCAGCCAGTGATCTTGGGCATCTCGGTGATCTCCATATTCTCCACAGGGTCCATCTCGAGGGGGAGAATCACGCTTCGTGCCTCGTGCCTCCTGGCCCAGGTATCCCGGTAGCAGATTACCTTGACCTTTGACAGACGGAAGCGATGCCGAATGAGCACCAGGAAATTCCGCAGAGGCCACCCAGGGCCCTCTGGGTATGTTGAAGGATCGACGAAAGCGACATAACGATCCTCTTGGTTAACTTCGTTGAAAAACCCATCTTCGAAATCTCGTAGCGAGCCAACTTCCCATCGAAAAGGAAGCCCTTGAGAAGCCTCTGTATCCTCAGTCTCTTGATTCTCACCATACACTTTCTTTGCTAAAAAGAAACCATGCTCTCGGGCATCTACGCTGTATCTCCAGGTCCCGACTCTGTCGACGAGCGCTGTGCTCTCCGGGGCACTCAGGCGTTCGGCTTGTCCAGAGCGTTTCCAGGGGGGGTCGGAGTGAAGGGCTGGGAAAGCGAACCAGTATGTGAACTTGTACTTTTTAAGGTCGGCGTATGAGAGGATGACGAAGGACGAGAGGAGTGAAGGAACAGAGTAGATGCTACCATCTTTGATCGCATCCCAGACCTGCGAGTGTCAGTGACCTGACCAGACGCCTAGTCGCTATGGAGTAAGTACCTGTCGACCAGCAGTCTTAATCATGGCAGACTTATCCATGTTTCTAAAGTCCTCGAGCGTGTTGACGTTCCTAATAATGCCCTCTGCCCGTATCGTCCCAAGAGGCGGACTGGGTGCATTAGTTCTGGGAGGGTCAGAGTGAAGAATGCGCAAAATCAAAAGGATAAGCCTACCTGCTGCTTGTCAGGGCATTTCCAAGGATCTGCATGCGGCTGCTCGACTCCGGGGTTTCTACGCGCGGCTCATAGAGGCCGAGGACACTACGCGCAGAATCATCGAGCTTGTCATGGTCGAGCTTGGAGCCAAAGAGCGCAGAGTAGAATGGCAACTCTATCTCCGAGGTAAAGGTCGCAAACTGCAGAGGCGCAGCCATGTTCACTGATCCACTGCCTCTAGAAGTTGATGGCTCTTGAGATGCTGCCAAGCAGTGTATAGAGTGTATAACAAACAATAGGGCTGAGGCGGGGTCGGAGGGAATTGTGAAGGTTCAAGAAGCAGCTCCGACAAATACCAGTTGTGAAGACGGCGAGTTTGAGTGGGAGGAAATAATGAACTTGAAATTCCAAGGTTGATAGGGAGTCGAGGCTACGGAGTGTGAACGGCTGACACGGCAAGGCTGTCACTTGATGGAAGGGTCACTCATCACAAGACACTCAGGACGTTGATGACGGAGTGGTTAGTTATCCATCTGAGCCAGAGCAAGCAGGCAGGTGCCCGCGCCCCACGGCGGGGTACTCCGTACATGTACATCCTATCGTTTATCGGCCTTATCGCGCCTTCCCGTCATCAGGCAGCCAGCCCTGACCACACTGGGGTTAAAATAGCAGTTTCAACGTTTCAGTGCAGGGTAACTAAATTGGACACAATCACGAGTCTCTCATAAACATACTCTGAACTCGAGGGAAACAACTAACGTTATGCTTCGTAAACAAAAGCCTCGTTGTCTGTTACTCCGGGAAACCAAGTGCTCATAATGAGAAGTACTCGCGGCAGGCATATCTTACCGGTTCAGTAATTGAACCTATTTCCACCATTATGAACCAAGAATGTGTCGCTTTGTCGAAAACGCCATCTCATCAAGCTGGGATATTGGCATCTGGGCACTTTCGGGGAACCCCACAAGGCGAAAGACCATGGAATGTAAGAATAGTCTTCGTATTTTCTTTCCTCTTTCCTCTCGAAATGAGTATTCGAGGTTGTCTCAACCCATCCGCCGCTTCATGGTAGACAGACATGGACACTTTATTCTACCAGCCTTCTAGAATGGCCATAAACGACGTAACTACACCCCACACGTGCTTTGACGAAAACGCGCTTAGGTTGTCACCGTCGCGTCAAGCAAACCGATTCGATGAAAATTCATCTTAAGCAGAGTATCTTGAACCAATGTTCATACTCGAGTCGCCCAACTTTCAATTCGCCAAGACAAGTCATTGCACTCTCACAAAATGCTCATCGGCGTTTGCGGCAGTAAGTTGTATTAACACCTCATTCTTATACTCGATGCTCACCGCATGATAGGTATCTGCTCCGGTAAGAAGACCGTAGCCCAGTATCTGGTTGAACATCACGGCTTCAAACATCTCTATCTAGAGCCGCCATCACCACCACCGGCGCCGTCTCATTCCTCATCGGACGCCGACTCAGCTCTATCCGAGGAACAAGGGTCAGAGTCGCCGTCTCATTCATCCACCACGGAGGCATTCAAGGGCGCTCTGACCTCGACGGCGCTCACCACTAAAAATGGCACCAAGTCGTCCTCGGAGACAACGCTCACCCTCAGAGCTGGCCCGCAGCACTCCTTCTCCACGCCGGAAGAGCTTCTCGAATTCGTAACGAAGCGCTGGCGCAGCCGGTTCGTCACCACCGACATTCCCACTGAGGCGGCTCTCGACGTTTTTCTACGCCGGCCCTTCTTCCTACTCCTCTCCGTCGATGCCCCGTTGACGGTCCGCTGGCACCGTTTCCAGGACCGGGCCAGGCAGAGGCATGCGGGAAGGCCAGACATGAGTCTGGAAGACTTCGTCGCAGAGAGCGATGCCCACCTGTACGATCCCCGAACGGGACTGTCGCCGCTAATCTCCCGCGCCGCTGTGAGACTTCTGAACACATCGTCGTCTCTTGCACATTTGTACGCCAAGTTGGGAAAGTTGGATATCCCGAATCCCAATCGTCTGCGTCCTGGCTGGGATACCTACTTCATGGAGCTGGCAGCCCTCGCAGCACAACGCTCCAACTGCATGAAGCGCAGGGTCGGGTGCGTTCTCGTGGGCAAAGAGCGAAGGGTCATCAGCACCGGCTATAACGGAACCCCAAGAGGACTGCAGAACTGCACTGAGGGAGGCTGTCCCAGGTGTAATGAGGGCAACAGCTCGGGCGTGGCACTGTCGACTTGCCTATGTATCCACGCCGAGGAGAATGCCCTGCTCGAGGCGGGAAGGGAGAGGATCCGAGAGGGGTCTATCCTTTACTGCGACACGTGTCCCTGCCTTACGTGCAGCATCAAGATTTGCCAGGTGGGCATCAGCGAGGTGGTCTATGCCCACACGTACAGCATGGACAACGAGACAGCTCGGGTGTTTAGGGAGGCCGGCGTGATTCTGAGACAGTTCATACCTGTGAGTGTATCTGATCCCTTTCTGAGACCAGATCTGGGCCAGATTGATGTGGCCCGCTGGTGCCTACACCTATTTGATACTGACTCAAATCTAGCCGCCCAACGGCCTGATCCATCTCGAGAAGATGGAGCTATATTAAATGATCGATATCTCGACTGTTTCACCTCTCCTCTGTCGCGCCTACGTGCGGGGAACCTCGAGAAGATAACCCAGGTTTAGCGAGCATGTGGCTTCGTGTAGCGAACGCCATGTTAGCAATGATGGTATTCTGTAAGATCAACCAAGCAAGAGTTCAATGTCGTTGGTGGGCAATTGTAACGAGGTTTATCGATGGCCTCTCATGGGGAATGGTACCCCGAATATCCCTCATCTCGATCCTCCCTCTTTGGCGAGGAGGCGTATAAGTTATGAGACTCGCACGTGAACGAGAGCTAGGACTTTGGAGTTGACGTCCAAACCCCCCCTTCGTATATCTCCCTCTCGTATATCTCCCTTACGAAAGTGAAGTCACCCCTGAGGCCAATTGTCCAATCATGCCTCGATTATACCACTGTAGTTTGCGGTCCCATCGTTAACTCCTTCAAGCGCTAATTCTCCCTTTCCCATAACGGAAACTTGCATACGATCCGCCCAAGTGCGTTTGCATTGCCAGCGTGGCCAGGTATTGAGGCCAGCAGGTTTCTTGCTCTAGGAATGACGCCCAGTCTATGGGCAATATATAGGCACATAGGGTAGTCAAGCCCTCGGGAGTTCCACTTGGTCGCAGCTGGGGTCGGACGAGCATGAAACCACTTTGCGTCATGGCCTTTTATTTTGTCTTTTTGAAGACGGCGTCGCTTGATTGGATACTAGTGCTAACTTAGTCAATCCATCCCATGTAAACGCACGACCAAATCTGATGGCCGCATGATGGCGTCTAGCAAAGCCTGCACAGCGAAATTGTGCATCTATGTGTCGTGCAGGCAAGGGCGGCAACTGTCGTGTTCTTCACCTATTTCCTTCGTTTCCGTCTCAGTTGTGCGACACCAGTGTATAGGGGCTCAGGAGAACTGCAAACTGGCTCAAAGACGCAGACCGCTTATGCTCGAGGCTTAGACGGTCCCTTGTAATATGAAAGCGAAAGGGGTTCATTAAAACAGAGCCTCGAGACTTGTGCGGTGTGCTTCAACGGCCAGCTAGCTGCAGCGGGCGTCCCATAAAATATGCAACTCAGTCAGGCGGTCAACGAGTTCGCGCGGTGCTTTAAGTGTGTAAAGCCAGGCAAGCAGGCAAGGCCCCTAGACAGCGCACAGAGAGAGGGGACTTGCTCTAGTGCAGATTATGCCACCGCGGGGGAAGCCTCTGCGTTCGATCGGAGAAATATTAGCACGCAGTGGACTGAGGGTCAAGATGGTGGTTATGTCGTGCGTCTGGCTCTGGTCCGTGTAAGTCGTCACGGCCATTGCTCATGTCAGGGAAGCTCGGAGCACCAAGGTACCGACAGAGGGGGCCATATGCGAAAATACGGCCTTGATTGGTGGTCTAGCGCCTGAAATCGTTCCAAGGGGACCTCCAAATCTCAATGAGTGCCATCACTTTGACATGAGCCCTTCTCGGGGCTTGCTGGCAGGGTGGTGGCTGTCAAGGACACGGAGTACGGAATACGTAGTACGGAGTAGCGCAAGCTCACTTCGGATCCGGCTGGGCCAACCCCGGACTCTCCCACAGCAAGCGAAATGACATAGACCGGCTTGCATAAAGAGCATAATAAATGCCAAATTACCACCGCCAGCTAGTTCGGCTCATATTAATTAGTGGAGAGTGCACAATAGGGGATGATGGGTTTGTTTGTTTTGATCGAGGAGATTTGCTGCGCGTCATGGAGGCCCGGTATATCGGGAAGGGGTGGGCATGGCTGATACCATGGGGGTCGATGCTTGATGTGGTGTGTGTCTGGGAGGCCCAAAGTTGAGGGCCACAGGGCGGCTGTTTGGCGAGAGACAAGACAAGCTTCAGGAACTGGCACGAAGATATTGGAGGGCAAAGGCTTAATTATTGCATAGCCTCGCTGACGTTGGTCTGTTGTACCTGTACTACTACGTGTACGCTTTCTCGAGGTTCCAAGTACGAGACTGGCGATGGGTCCTGGGACGAGGCATGCTGAGAGCAGTGACGGCGGCGATCATAACGCCGGATGGCCTGAAAGACGGGAGCCAGTGAGAATTAACTTGCTGCGACCTGCCGCCGAGCCATATGCGATAATAAGGCGGCTCCAGCGTCTAACAATCTGCGACCGACCAGCAGAAGCGCGCAGCTTGGTAGACGGGACGTATCGAGATAACGTCGTGCAATCTCATTACGATCCCATCCCACCGTCCCAAGTCCATGCCATGCAATAATTAGGAGATCTACAACGGGCACCAGGCGACGTAGTAACCCCAGGCGGCTGCCACAGCTTTGGGAAGCCCCTGCATGGTAAAGAAGCCCTGAGCCCTGAGTGAGGTATGCGGGTGAAATAAAACAGTACTCCGTATCGGTTGAGCCATACTAATGGGGGGCCAGAGGCGGCACTGTTTTCTTTCACCCGGCCTGGCTGGCTTGGGGGCTGATCTTTGGGCTTGGACCCGTCGGTTGACGATAATCAGGGCCGCCTCTGGACGGGAGGACCCCTGAGCACTGGCGCTGAGATGCGCCCGGTGGAGATCATGGACAACCAGGGATATCAAGCACTGGCGCGCTGGCGCTGGAACATGTCAGCCTCTCTCATCAGAGAGTGCCAGTCAGTGTTGTTATTGTTGCCCTCAATGAAGGGGTTGGGGTGGGTTAGTTACGAAGAGAAGCCCCGAATACTGGGTAAGATACATACCCTGAGAAAGGGCAACGTGAAGAAAGCAATACAAGAGTGGATGTGCATATCCCTCAGACCTGGGGTGCCCGCCTCTCCATTGTTGTATGGCTGCTGGTAAGTTTCGGACTCAGGAACCAGTCCCCAGACTATGTATCGAACTCACTTACAATACACCAGCACCTTAGGTACGGAATAGTTTAGCGCATTCCGCGGTAGCTTCCCGTCACAGAAAACGTGCCCTCCCTGAAGATCACTGATCGTCGTCTTTATGTCGTTCGTTGTCCGAACTACGAACCTCCTTCTTGAACAGCGGGAATGTGACTGTCTCGACGAACGTGCCATCATCGATCAGAGCTGCCTTGGAGGGTTTTTGAGGCTTGAGGGATCCAAGGCGTGGACGGGCCATCGTGGATGGCTTCGGGGGCTGGTCCCCGTGGCCCGTGGCCCGTCATGGCCCCCGACAAGGGGCCCCAAGGAAGGTGTGGCAGGGTCCCCACCATCCCCTCCTGCCACCCCCTGCTCAGTAGAGACGCGTCTTCTCGTGTCGCGCTTTGCTTGTTTAGGAAAGCTGGTAAACAAATGCGTCACTTCTCGTGAACGCGCCTGCCATTCTGCCCTTCTGCCCCAGCCGCTGTTTCCTGCCCCAGGTGCTCTGTACAGTACGTACTCCGTAGCACGCACCAATCTGCTTGCGCTCTCCCGCCAGTGGCTTCCCTTTGGGCTTCTGGGCTCCCGCGCCCCTTGTCCCGTGTTCCGGCTTCCTCTCCACCAGTGCACCGTGCCTTCCCCTGCCTGGCTCGTCCCACCCACGCCGCTGCTCTCGTGCTGGTAGGTTTTGGCGACTCCCCACTATCTTTTTACGGGGTGGTCTTCTAAAACTCACAACTACCCAACCTTCCACTGCCACTGAGCGCCAAACACGCGCCATCCCCGACTTTCTCTCTCAAACCAGTCCGGGCTGTTATCCATTCTCATTTTCGCCCTTCCACCAATTCCTTCCACACCCTCCCTCTGGGTCTTTGCAACCAACTTTGACAGTCCGAGTGCATACCAGCCCGATTCGCCACTACCAGTCGTTGTCCTTTCGACCTGATATTCTGAGTCACCCGACCCTGTTCTAGGATCCACGTTATGGTTCTTGGTTTCAACGCAGCCACACGAGGGGTTCTGGTTTCTCTTCAAACGACAAAAGCTAGAGACGATTCACATTTTACGAGTGCCTAGCCTGTGTCAGAATAACCGAAGCTCATGAGCGCCATGGTGTAACTGCCACAAACTATCTACTCCCCGTTTCTTGAATCCACACACCCCCATAACCACGGACAATCAAGGACAACGCCTACGGTCGACAAGACTATAGTTAGGACAAGGACCTAGATCCGAACTCTGACCTCCCTTCCCCTTCCTCGCCCACTTTCACCTTTACTTAGGCATTATCCCGGACTGTCTTTCCTGGCTGCATATCGACTTAACCATCTCGAAACCATTTGACTGCAGCCTGCCTTTGCCGGAAACCGTCTGCCTATCTCTAGCGTCTGTTCTCTCCGGCTTGTCGAGTCATGATATGACCTCTGGCCTCCCAGTGAGACTGGCATAGCTTTTTGCGATTTTGTAGGGCATCGCCTCGAGCCGCTTTTCTCACCTCTTCGACTCTTGTTTGACGCAACTCCGCCTCAAAACACCCACTCACATTCATCTTACGAACGAGCATCGAGCTTCGAATTCTCCCGTCTGGATGTTACGCTGCTTTTCATATTGAACCAAGCCAAACAAAAAGGGCCTATTGTTCACGCATCTTTAGCCTTGCTTACGTGGGCATTCTTCCTTTGGCGACTGCCCGCGATACCCCCGAGCGCTCAGCATTCCACCGTACAATGTCCTTTTCCAACAGCAGCGGTGGCACACTCGCCCTTCCGTCACCAACACACGCGCATCAGATCGATGTGACGTCGGCAGTGCGCACTTTGCGACGCTCTATTTCACGATCTCCATCGAAATTCTTGACGCGGTCTCCCTCGCAAAGCCCCGAGAGCCCTCACCAGACCTCACCCCAATCGCCCTGCCGGCGATTCGGCTCGACACCACAGCACCAACAGCCACTACCGTCGCACATCCGCTCAGCGCCGCCCCACGTCAACCCATCGCATTCATCCATATTTACTCCTTTCCGCCCGAGTGTCAGGCTTTCGCTGCGCTCCGCCAAGGCGGCAAAAGCATCGTCTCCATCGAGGCCTCTGACCCGAGCTCGCGCGTCGCCAAAAAGCCCTTTGAAAAGAGCGCTTAACAACGCGCCCGATAGCGGTAATTCAGTGCCAGCAGTGCCGACACCTTGCGTTATCGACACCTCAGGGCAGGAGAACAACACACTTGGAGCCACGAGTCCCGTTACCAGCGGGAGCCCTGAGAAGCGCCATAGTCTTCACCTCGACGTCTCTGGGTCTTCCCAATCGGACTTCCTTAAAGCCCTCGACACAAATAGCGACAACTACATGGTGCCGAACAACGGTTCGTTGAAGCGCAGCGATGCAACTATGAATCTGGACCAGTCGAGCCAAGGAAGTCCGGTGGCTAAGCGACGGAGTTTGCATGGAATCTCGAGTCTGGGCCAGAATGAGGACCAAAACATTTTTGGTTCCAACACGACATCTTCGCAGAGCTTCTACATCCATGAAGACTTAAATGCCGAATATGAACTCTCGGGCGTCGGTGGGGGGCTCCTCCGCGAACCTTTGCCTTCCCCGACGCCGACCACGACAGTACCTAAGAGGTCGTCGTCCCTACGTAAATCTACCTTACAGCAAAGGTATGGGGATCGGGGATCTTGGGGAAGACGGACGGGCGAGCGACAACTTGCTCAGCTCAGTTCTGAATTCTCACCCGTGCGAAGTCGTCCCCGACTCTCATATGACCAATTTGTCCCCCCTCCCGCACCACAAGAAAGCCCTTTTACTTCTACCACGCCCGTCTCTAAACCTCCTACCTTTGCTGGGGACAAGGGCCACCAGCCCCATCCTCTGTCCAGAACCCTGACATCATCGTCTTCTGGAAATAGCCTAACAGAGGAGGCTCCCACCTACGCTCCTGTAGCACGGGTGGCAGACCGTCCACGGCCACATCTATTCTCTCGATCTTTGCCGCTCAATGCGACACGACCTACGCGGCCGAATGACCCCTCAAGGGCGATGGCGACGCCCAACAAGTCGCAGCTGTGGGTTGCTGCCTTCCACTCTACCGGCCTTATTTCGAAGGTCAACCGATTCCCTGAGGAGGAAGCGGATAAGAAGATGGCACCTCCGGACACGCCGTGCAAGAAACACTCAAATCCATTCGCTACCTTTCCTCCTCCAGCTGGAAGCGCCCTTAAGAAGAGGGGTAACAACCGGAATTCTTTTGGTGGCCTGCCTTCCACGCCTTTTAATCCCGCTGGGGGCCAAGCACCCAGCAGCTTTGGTAACCCTGGCAAGGGATTGTCGATCTTTCAACGCGGTAACGCTTCCAGAAGCTCGCGGCGTGGCAGTGTTTTGAGTCTAGATGGCGAAGAACACAAGCTCTTTGGCGAAACCATCGACTTCTCAGCTCCCATGGACGGTGATGCTCCGCCAACTCCTACCAAGAACAGTCTGACTCCTAGCCTGAGTAAGGTCAGCGAGAAGTCGTTCGAGTGTCACAGTGCCAACCAAAGCCCGACTGCCAACCGGACGCTTCATGCTCCCACACCTATTGCTGGCTCTGCCCTTCCTCGAGATACAAATTGTAAGTCGGCCCTTGCGATGCCGCACACGCCAGACGGGATAGTCGGTATATCAGATCGACTGGCTGCCGCTGAGCGTGGGCGTTCTCCTACATCACCCCTTCACTTTACCTCATTCAGCCGGTCAAGAGCCCAACGTGGCCTTCATTCCCCTTTCCCACTAAGCACACTTCTTTCACCCCATGGTGCTAAATGCATGAAAACGTTTACTAAGACAGTTTCTGTTGATACAGCAAGCCCTATTGATGGACGACGGACACCGCAAACTCCCCAGGAGAGCATGCTTCCCCTCGATACCAGCCGACTATCTATCTCGCAGAACGGCGATAGCTTCTCGGACAGTATGCCACCCCCCGTCACACCTACAGCAGGGCGAGATCTGCGATCATCCACCAGCCTTCTTGTTACGCCCGTC
This sequence comes from Fusarium staphyleae, assembly GCA_017140175.1. Lineage (NCBI taxonomy): Eukaryota > Fungi > Ascomycota > Sordariomycetes > Hypocreales > Nectriaceae > Fusarium > Fusarium staphyleae. The sequence continues at coordinate 28,300 of JADDON010000078.1, read as the reverse complement.
AACGTCCGCACAAGTAATGTCGATGTCGACTCTAGTCTTTACTCCCGATTCGACAAGGTTGACCAGATCGGCAAAGGTGAATTCTCGACCGTCTACCGCGTGACAAAGGTCGACCACCGGCAAGCGGCCTTTGACAATCTGGTTACAACTCCTAGTGACCGATCTCGTAGCCCTGCAAAGGGCCAGGTCTTCGCTGTGAAGAAGAGCAAACATCCCTACCATGGACGTAAGGACCGGGACACAAAGCTTAGAGAGGCACGCATCCTTCACGCATTATCTCATGCTGAGCATGTGGTGAAGTATTTTGATGATTGGGAACACAACTTCCATCTGTACATCCAAACGGAGTTTTGCGAAGAGGGCACCCTTGACAAGTTCTTGGGCAATGTTGGTCGAGGAGGCCGATTAGATGACTTTCGCATTTTCAAGATTCTGCAGGACCTTTGCTTGGCAAGTCTTCGTTATGTGCTGCTCTCTGATATATAGCTAACCATGTGGAAACAGGGCCTAAAGGAGATTCACGATGCAGGATTTATGCACCTAGACCTAAAGCCAGCTAACATTCTCATCACCTTTGAGGGTGTTCTCAAAATTGGTGATTTTGGCCTTGCGCAGTCCTGTTCTAATGCCGAGGGCGTTGACGTGGAGGGAGATCGCGAGTATATGGCCCCTGAGATGCTGAAAGGCCGAGCCTGCCAATCTGCCGATGTGTTTTCACTCGGACTCATCATCCTGGAGACTGCAGCCAACGTTGTGCTACCAGACAACGGTCCCACGTGGATTGCATTGCGATCGGGTGACCTTTCCGAAGTGCCCAGTCTCACCTGGACGCCGTCAATCGAGGTTCAACGAGATGCCACAGGAAACCCCACCGATTCCGTTCACAGCGACCTCTTTACGAGCGGAAAGACACACGACCCCAGCAACCTGTTTGGCTCGTTTAAGCGATCGGAACAGCAACAACCCCCCGAATTCATGGTCAACGCCATGCATACCAGCTCCCTAGATTCGATTGTCCGTTGGATGACAGTACAAGAGCCCGGTGAGCGACCTTTGGTGCAACAAGTGCTTGAACTCGAAGGTATGCGGTGGATTGGTGACCATCGGGCCGCGCCGGCGACTGTGTACGAAGGAAACTGGGGACCAGCCGAGATATTCCCCGTGTCGATTGCGGGCGACAGTGATACTGAGATGACGGACGTTTGAACAAGACCGAGGCGAGAAGACATTTGCTACACAATCACGGCTGTGTGACTGCATTTGACTCTGGATAATGCCAGAGCTACGCGAGCACGTTGGATGTTGGGGTTAATGACTTGCCGCTTCATGCGCACATGCGGACACGGCAGGTCGAGATTGGAATGCCCCAGACTCGGAGCACGAGGGTCCTGTGCGCATGAGCACTCGACAACATTTTACTTTCCACCACGACATTATATGACGGTACGACGAGAAGCGGAAGCCAGCATCAGGTGGCTGTTTTTACTAGGCGTTTTGCTGAATCGGTAGAAGGCTCGGAAGTGGAATCCCTTGCTTCTAGGTTGAGCTACGACACGATGCCGAGCCGATTGATTTTATTTGCCGACTCTATTGTATGTCGTCCCGGAACGAAATCCCATGCCACTATGGTACTGTGGTGTATCGTATTCGGATGACAGCAGAAATATTTGCGTCTCAACAGGGAGACTGCGTGTACGAAATACCCATGGAGGAATTAGACGTGTTGCAAAGTACATGGATACTAGGAGTAATAATTCAGAAGTCCCGGCATCCCTCTGCAGGGAACAGCACACAGGGGGAAACGGGACGTGGAGGACATAAAAGAGACGTTTCTCTCAGGGCTGCATCGAGTTACTGGAAGCGCAGACATTCTGGCTTGGAGGTGGAATTGTTGTGTATTATAGAAATGGCTTGTCAAGGACACGGAAAAGACTTTGAAGCCCAGTGTTCGAAGCACACCCAAAGGATTGGGAAGGGCATCTGGATGGAAGATGGCAGATCTGGTAGTCGGTGATGATTCTGACGACGAAATGGCATGAACATGATATGACCAATTCACAAGATATCTCAATTTGCCTCTCTCAAAAGACGTGATTGATAAGTGTTGCGTCTGACAAAGCTGAGCGATCTGCGCCATGCATATTAACCAGTCAAGTTAGCATAGTGTCCGATAAAGGGCGGGGTTTAGACAACGGCTTATTCAACTCAAGAGAAGCCCTCAAGGCCGACGACGTCTTACTGAAAGGCAGTGAGTGTACTCCGTACTTTGACCGAGACCGGTTGTACGCATCTACAAGGACAACGATCAACATGACGATCCCCACGCTGCTAGAGGGACAGGCAGAGCTCCCTAGTGTCGACAGCACCGAGTCGTACTGGCACCGCCAAGCGTCGGAGAAGCTGCTGGGGCATCGATCCACGACAGAGCTCCCCGCGACGGCCGAGGTTGTGATTGTGGGCAGCGGTATCACGGGAGCATTTGCGGCGAGGGAGCTTGTGGACGGGGGCAAGAAAGTTGTGCTGCTTGAGGCGAGGGAGGCATGTTGGGGGGCTACAGGACGAGTGAGTTGGAGGAGATATTGCAGCGAGGGTGGAGGAGACAGCTGCTGACCAAGAGCTCACAGAACGGAGGGCATTGCCAGCCTCTCATCTACGCGGCCAAAGCAGCCGTCTCACGCTTTGAGCTGGACACGTATAACTTCCTGCGAGACCTCGTCGCCGAGCAGAAGATCCCCTGCGAGTGGGAGACGGTCGGAGGCGTCCACAGGCTGCCCTCCCAAGAGGTGCTCGATCTTGTATCCAGGCACCTCAGCCGCCTCAAGCGCCATCACCCCGACCTGGCTGATAAGGCCAGGATCGTGACGGACGAGGAGGAGCTGCGGAAGCTGCGTGTGCGCAAGGCCTTTGCCGCCGTATACCAGCCCAACGCGGCTAAGCTGTGGCCTTACAAGCTCGTGGCCTGGGTCCTTGAGCGTCTGCTTGATGAGCATGACCCGACGGCCTTCAATCTCCAAACCAAGACGCCTGTGCATCACCTCCAGCGAGCGGGAGAGACGTGGGTTCTGCACACGCCTCGCGGACAGATGACAGCCAAGAATGTCGTCCTCGCTACCAATGCTTATACTTCACACCTGCTCCCCAGGCTCTCCGGCTTGCTTGTGCCCGTCCGCGGACAGGTCAGTGCCCTTGGTCTGCCGAGAGGAGCCTCTCCCCTCGAGCACAGCCACGTGTGGGAGACACCCGGTGGTGGTGATGATTACCTTATTCAGCGACCCTCAGGTGAACTCATCCTTGGCGGCGAGCGGTTGCGTGCGTCGGACCGACAGGTTGGCATCTCGCGGGATGATACAGTCGACCCAGTCATAGCCCATCAGCTACGGTCAGCGCTGCACGACGCTGTAAAGCTCAAGGATCCGGCGCAGAGAGAGGAGGCTACCTTGCCTGCCACGTACGAGTGGACGGGCATCATGGGCTACTCGCGAGATGGGTACCCTTGGGTAGGCCGGGTACCCAAGGATCTCGGCGGCGAGGACGGAGGGTTGTGGATCAGTGCCGGATACACAGGTCACGGGATGCCGGTGGCAGCGCGTTGCGGTATCGCCGTGGCCCAGGAGATACTGGGGGTGAAGAAGAGCGTTGAGTTGCCGGCTCAGTATCGTATCGATGGGGGTAGGGCCGACAGGGCGAGAGCGGCCGTCATGCCCACGACACTGGAGGAAGAGATTAGATTGGTGGTTGGAGATGAAGTCTAGTATGTGCAACGCTCGAGTAGTATATAAACTCGATGTTGAAGCTAAGCGAGAAGCAATATATAAACAAGGCCGCTCCGCATTCTGTGATGTCGTATATGCACGGCCTGTCCCCTCAGCCTTGGAGAAACACTGCAATGACTAGGTATCAATACACCGAGACTTGTCCTTGAACCATCCTCTGTAGCCAGTCTCGCCCCGTTCACCCCTATATCATATAGAATACTCACAGACATGCCTTGGAACACACACTGCGAGTAATCAACCCCTCTTTAGTAAACTCGCGCGAGGTCGCCGCCGACCTACAGCTTGGCGCGCACCTCTCGGTCGCTGCTGACCTCGCGCTTAGCCTGCTCGCGGAGGACTTTGCGGAGAATCTTTCCGGACTTTAAGATGATGGTCAGCTCGGAACTACAAGGTATATACGTTGATACATGGAGGGGGCTGATGGGAGTTCTGAGTGAAGCCGAGACCTACCGGTACTTTTGGTATAGTATCAACAAAAACCACACCTCCCTTGAGTCTCTTGTACCAAATAACTCGATCAGCTAGCCACTCGGTAATGTCCTTGTCTGTTGTGTCCTTGCCATTTGGCGTCTTGACGATGTAGGCCCGCGGCAGTTCCTCGCCGTCCACGACAACCCCTACCACAGCAGCATCAACCACGTCCTCGCGCTCCAGGAGGAGGGACTCAAGCTCAGCGGGAGCCACTTGATTACCCTTGACCTTGATCAACTCCTTGACCCGGTCGACAACGTGGAAGAGAGTCCCTGGCGCATAGTCCTCCACGTAGGCAATATCTCCCGTGCGAAGCCATCGCGTACCATCCGAGTCTGTGACGAGCGCCTCCTGTGTCGCGGTGGGATTGCGCCAGTACCCGCGCATCACCGTGGGACCCGTGATCCAGAGCTCGCCACAGGTGTTTGCAGCCGTGACTTCAACCCCTGTGTCAATGTCTACCAGCCTCGCTTGGCAGTCCGGCATGAGCTCGCCGACAGCAGAGCTCGAGGACTTGTTAGGATCCCACGATAGCGCCGTGCACGTCGCCTCAGTCATGCCCCAGCCCTGCCGCACCATAGACTCTCCCTGGGGCATCATGCCGTCTATCTCCCGCTGCGTGTCCCTGGCCAGTGGCGCGGCCCCGGATGCGATCATGTCAATGCTGCTGAGGTCAGCGCGCCGCGTGAGGGGGTGCTTGGACATGAGGACGAGGATGGGCGGGACGGCGAGGAGTTTGGTTATGCGAAAGGTCTCGATATGGGCGAGCATCTTGGGGAAGTCAAACGAGGGCATCACGTAGACGGGGATTCGCTCGTAGGGGAGGCAGCTGATGAAGTAGCCCTGACTAAAGGCGTGATACATCGGGAGGAAGCATAGAGCGGCGGCGCGACGAGTGCGAGCCTCGTATTCTTTATTGAGCTTGTGAAAAGCCACAACACCGAGGCCGTTGGCGACGTGGTTGTAGTGGGATATCTCGACGCCTTTGGGGATTCCAGTCTGTGAGGTATCAGCATCATGCCCCTGTCTTGAAGCTGGCAGGTAAGAGGATGGGCTACAACATACCGTCCCTGAGCTGTAGTTGAGTGTGCAGGTCAGGTTCTTGGAGTCTTCTGGCTCACTCCAAACAAACTCGTCGCCTTTTTCCCTGGATGAGATGAGTTCTGTCCAGTGTCTGCTGCCCTTTCGAGGTCGTACTTCGAGAACTGGCGAGTCCGGCCAAGTCGAGTCAAACATGAAGACACTTTTGGCGTCTATGCCTACCTGAGTGGCAGCATCCAAGGCAACGTCCAAGACACCCTCAGCAGCAATCATGAAGGAAGCCTCGCTATCCTTGAGTTGAAAGGCCAGTTCCCGAGCGACGTATCCCGGATTCGCTCCGGTAAAGATGCCTCCAGCCATCCATATACCCATGACGATGGTCGGAAAGAAGACGCTGTTAGCCGAGAAGAGTAGCACACGGTCGCCCGGCTTGAGGCCATTCTCTACCAGGCCAACGGCAATGCGCTTCGACAGGAGTCGAGCTTCCGAGTAGCTAAGGTAATGTGTCTGAGGGCGGTCGGCGTCGATCCAGGCCTTTTTATCGGGGAGAGGCCCAGAGGCAGAGCCAAAGACCCATTGCTGGATGGAACAGTTGGGGATGGAGACGGAGAAGCGCGAGGTGATGGGCATGACTGCGATGCTTGGTCGTAGTAGGATGAATACGCTTTGAGGTGATGGATGGAATCGACAGGACCTCTTTGTTGAAAGACTTCAACAACAAGAGAAGGGAGCGTCGCTATCAATGCCGACGGAACAAGCTTGTCCATTCGTCTGCCGTGATTGACTAAAGGAAGGCGTTGAAGGTGTTGATGGTGTTGATGGTGTTGCTGCTCAGGTTGTGTCTCTCCTTCTCGTCCGCAAAGATATTGCCAGCCACTGCAGTGCTCTCTCCTATCTCGACACTGCCAGAGCCAATCACCCAATCCAATAAATAGATCCCCGTGGCTGGTGTATTGATGCGATTGACGGAATATTATATAACTTGGACTACTACTTAGGTTACTACAAGGGCGCCGCCTGTGTCTCAACCTTTCCGACTAAAATTAGCCCGCCTCAGCCATCACAACGCCGGCTCCCTACGGAGGCCCCGCATCCACGGAACTGAAGCCGCTCAAGATGAGAGGTCGCTCAAGAGGAACAGGCTGCGAACTAGTGTCGGTCACAACCTCATGCAAGCCCCAGTTCCTGTAGGCGCTATCCATATCGTCCCAGCGCAGAAACTGGTCCCGTGTTGTGAGCCTCGAGGGCCACAGCAGGAAGCGGGCTAGGTTAGGTGACACGTGAGCGCCCAATCCAATATCTTTGTCTCGGAGGCAAAGGGTGAGAGGAAGAGAGGAAGAGGGAGAGAGATGAAGAGATAGAGAGAGAGAGAGAGAGAGACAGACAGAGCAAGGCAAGCCCTGCAGCCGAAGGATTGTGCTGCCCCAGACTCTTCAAGCGGGCTTTTCCATCCGTGGGCTGCGGCTGGCGGGACGACGCGAAACCCTTTAAGCTTATATTGACCGTGTACGCCGTCGTTTAAAGATGTGGGTAGTGGATATGTGATTGTGATTAGTAGCGCTGTTGGATGTATCTGTACTCTTTCCATGGTTTGATCTGCGAGATGTCTCACCAAAAGGAAACATAGACGAGGTCACAACCGAGCCCGGGGTGATCCATGGCTACCAGCTAGTTAGTTACAGTTCAACTCGGTGAGAGCTTCTCAATCAATACGTCCACGCTGTTACTGAGTGCCGAAGAAATGCGCAATCCCGTGTCGAGTCTAGTCATAGCCATGTACGTAGAATACAGAATACCCCATGACAACTGACAGCAAAGGGGGTAGGTAGTTGGACGAACCATATCGCTCAGGCTGATGTACCTTCGCTACCATCTCTAAAGAGCAATTATCCTGCGATAAACCTATATCTAGCGGCTGCCCTCGATTCATTTTAAGCTGTTGGAGAGATATAACAGTGGACAGTGCCGAAGGCTTTCAACGATGGTAGTTTCGACGGATAATCGGCACTACGCGTCGGAATACATCATCCAGGTCTCCCTTCTCATCGTCTTCTTGATGCCTAGACTAGACTACTCTGTATTTGGCACCAAACATTCATCAAGAGTCCTAATAGCACATTTCTCCCCATCCGCTGCCCTCATGTATCTGCCATGAAGACTCATGAGCAACAGAATCCCACATGTGGATTCGTCAAGTTCTGTTAAGGCTTCGACTTAACAACTGCCCTACTTCCACGGGGGCGCGTATCATCTCTGGGCAGATAACGAAAGCATGTTTGGCCTCTTCAATTCAACATTTCTACCTCTCTCTACCTTTTTTTGAGTTGCCCTATGTCGGATGTACAAATTTAAATGAAGGCATATCAGACAGCGATTCGCAAGTGAAATAAAACGTTGCGGTATCACGAGCTCGCGAAATCAGATATCTGTGCGTGTAATCTGCTCGGTGTCAAGAGACGGATGATGATGTGTTCGCATGAGATATGTTCGGTTAACCAGGAGGACCGCAGATTAGAGCCTGAGCTGCCGTTACTCAGATCCGATGAATAGGCTATTGCACTAGGGAACGTAGAGAGCGCATCATTTAGTTACGGTAAGCGAGCTTTTGAACTACAGAGCTGGCCATGAGCAATATCTAGGTCAGTCCTGGTGGTCGAGGATGCGAGCACGGAGCGAACGGAGGTTCAACCAGAAACGGGGGTGGTTGCGAGCTGTTAGGCGGTTCACTAGGCGCAAGGCAGACTGTGGCCGCATGTAGGCTCGTTAGAAGAAGCGAGCTATGAGAAGTCCTGTATTGGACCATGAGAGGAGCATTAGGATAGAGAACCATACGTAGGTAGCTACCTACAGTACTTAGCCTTCCAGGTTGGTGTGGTGTTGAGCAAGTCTTTTGTGTCAGGAGGGTACGTACCCCGGCTAATCCCGACAATCAGCCGAGTGCACCAATCAGAAATGTGATGATTGCTCGATTGCTCTCTTGGAGATGCCGGCGACATTTTGACAAGACGGAACGACCTCACGATTGCCTCACAACCTCTCTCCCTCCTCCGCCCGACGACGCCGCGTCTTTCTTCCTAATCACACCGTCAAAATGGCGAGCAAGTTCACTCCTCTCCTCCGCTCTGCCCTCCGCCCGGCATGCCGCGCCGTCCGCCCTCAGTCCCGCGCCGCCTTCTCCCTCTCGGCCCGCCGACCAAGCGACTCTCTCATGGTGGTAAGCCGCCACTCCCCTTCCCCAATTGATACCTTCAATTGAGGGCCCAGCTCGCTCAGGATCACAACTACCGATCCAGCGAGGTGCAATTCTCTCTTATGATGAACCTCCCCGTGTCTGACGTTGTGTGGGACAGCACCGAAACACCGCGGACAACAACCCCGATATTCCCTTCAAGTTCAACGAGAAGAACCAGGAGGTCATTGCCGAGATCCTCAAGCGATATCCCCCCCAGTACAAGAAGGCCGCCGTCATGCCCATCCTCGATCTCGGCCAGCGCCAGCACGGCTTCACCAGCATTAGCGTCATGAACGAGGTCGCTCGTCTCCTCGAGATGCCCCCCATGCGAGTGTACGAGGTTGCGTCCTTTTACACCATGTACAACCGAACTCCTGTGGGCAAGTACTTTGTCCAGATCTGCACTACGGTATGTTTCCTCCTCGCGCACGAGGGCATTGTTGGCTGTCAATTGCAGCTTTGGACTTTGTGGCAAATCCCTTGGCCATTTCTCGGATCAAGGCGGACAGACGTCATTGAGCTCCGCGAACAACGACATGTGCAGAATTGGCTGACCATTACACTCATAGACGCCTTGTCAACTTGGAGGTTGCGGCTCCGATGTCATCGTCAAGGCCATCAAGAAGGAGCTCGGCATCCAGCAGGGCGAGACCACAAAGGACGGCCTCTTCACCATCCTCGAGGTCGAATGCCTCGGCGCCTGCGTCAACGCTCCCATGATCCAGATCAACGACGACTACTACGAGGACCTCACCCCCGAGTCCGTCACCGCCCTCCTCAAGGCCCTCCGGTCCAGCGCCACCGCAACCGATCCCTCCACCGTCAGCGTCCCCAAGCCTGGCCCCCTCAGCGGCCGGAACACATGCGAGCACAGCGGAGGCCAGACAAACCTACTGGATGAGCCCTGGGGAGCTGAGAAGACGAGGTCCGACCTGTAGAACTATACTATTATTATCTCGATTTTTTAAAGTTTAAAGGCAAGGATATCTCTGGGCTGGTCGATGGCAAAAGAGAGCTCCGCGAGAGGAGGCGATGACTGTACATAACACTTTGTTAAATGCCATACTGTCCATGGCATAGAAAGCGTGGATTTCCATCAAGAGACTACGTGAGATATCTGATCTGTGGTCTTTTCTTCCCTCATCGATTCATACGAGTGAAACCGTTACCCAAAAACAAGTCACGCCATAAAAAAGAAAAAGTCCAGTAAAGCCTATCCAGCCTTTGCTCTAGGCGTCTACTGGCCCAACCTTAGGATCCATCCGTCTCCAAGTCGCTGGTTGTCTTCACCCAGTCCACCCCAGATCAAGATGCCGTGTTCCTCGAGCTCGCCCATTGGCGCGCTCGCAAGCCACCCTCGCGGCTCAGGCAACTCGTCGCTGTTATCGTCGTCGTAGGGCGCCAGATCGACCTTGGTCCACTTGCCCTCGCCCGTTTTGCGACCGATGGCCTGCCACATCGCGGCAGTAACGCTGGCGGCGGTCATGCCTAGAGGAGGAACCTGGAACATCCAGACATCGCTCAGGAACTTGCCGGCACCGGCATGGCCCTCGGAGCTGGCATCGCGCTCGCCCATGGTCAGGACGAGGTACTCGTGACCAGAGCCCACAGTGATGGCTTCGAAAGAGGCGACGCTGCGGGATTCGGGCCAGACCTGAGCGGGCTCAGCGTGGATTTCGGTCGATTCAGAGTTGGGATCACTCTCAAGGATGGTCTGCCAGCCTCCACGAGCGCGGACAGAGACCTCACCCTTTGTTCCCTTATCGTCAAATGTTTCGACCTCGAGATGGAGGAAGTCCAGCTCTCCGCCAAGCTCCTTCTCGCCGTCAAAGCCGCCGAATCGGAACAGACGGCTCTTGCTGATGCAGATGGCAGAACCGCCTCTGGCAGGGCCAGGAGCTGCGGGGAGCTCGCTCCAAGTGCGGTCGCGGACGTTAAAAGCCCAGATGTCGTTGGTACGCTCCCCACTTACGAGACAGCCCGCGTGGACGAAGAAGGTGCCGTAGCCGTCTGACTCCTCGTCCACGGCATCCTCAGCGACGTTACCGACAATGGGGTCTTGGGGAATACCGGTCTTTGAGGTGTCGCCTAGAGCCCACTGCTGCCATGTCTCGGCTTGCTTGGGTCGCTGAGGAGCAAAGTCCCGGGGACGGTCGATAGCGGCGGCTGAATGGTAGCTTCGGGGGGCGGGATGAGGGACAATGTTACCGCCGGGGACTGCAGGAGCTGGGTCAAGATATGACCAAGTATGAGAACGAGTATCAAAGACCCAGACACGACCAGCCTCCTCGAGGGGTGTCATGTCAGGGCCACCGCGGCCGCCAAAGAGAAAAATGCGAGATCCAATGACGGCTGTAGCGTGGCCGACACGCGGGGCTGGCACATCGCCGAGGTCCGGAGCTTCGGGACCAGCGGGCTCCTTGCCTTTGGATTTGCTCTCAGTCTCCTCAGCTGGTAGTCCGGGCGAAGCGAGCGGGACATCGTCGAGATTCTTTTCAGCTTCTTGCTGGGCGGGTTCGTCGGTAGGTTCCTTGGGTTCCTGGACCTCTTCGGGAACCGCGGCTTGCACCTTTTGGGGCTGGTTGTCTGGCTTGGCGGCAACGGGCTTGATCTTGTAGTAATCGGCACCGGCACTGCTCCAGGGAAGCGTAATGACGTGCATGTGGTTGTCGACAGGCTCGCGAGGCTGGATCTCGCCGCCAAAGACGTATGCGGTGCCGGACACGATGTTGAGAGAGTGCGAGGAGCGGGGCACGGCCGGGACGTCAACACGCTCCCAAGTACCGTTGATGGCATCCTTTCGCTGGGCTCCCACGGATGGGACGGAGGGAGCAGATGGCATGGCGGGGAGGTTCTGCTGGACATTCTGGAAAAGGTCGGTGGTGCGACGCTTGAGCAGGTTAAAGGACTCCATGATGCGCGATGAGGCCGAGGGGCCTGATGTGAATGTGAGCGAAAGTGGTTCTTCGAAGAGATTGTAGAGTTGGAGGCGCCAATGATTTCGAATTTGTGATGATGCAGCAGAGATGAAGGAACAAAGAGATTCTGTCGGCCGCGGGGAAGCTTACATGCAGGATACGAGGTGAGATGCTGGACCTGGAGGATGGATGCTAGCTAACGTACAGTGAGGGACAACGATGGTGAGGGGATGACGTAGGCGTCTCGCGACAAAACAAAGCGATTGTTGACGTATGGGGTCAGCGTCGAGGACTAAATATAACTTACAAGACAATACATGAATAATAAAGATGGATGACAGATGTTATTATCCCGTCAAACGATAAAGCCAGATTCCGACTTCGAGTCAGCTTTAGACCAAGCTTTTGTTACTGCATGTCCTGTTCCCGTATCCGTACTGCTGAAGGGGGGGAGCCCTAGCTCAGCTCTCCCCTAGTGGCATTAGCTACGTTTACTTATGATTTCAAGGGTCCATTTGGGTTTGCGGCTGGAGAGATAACATTAGCCCATGGTGTAATTCTACTGGTTATAAAGAGGGTTGGGTTCGACTCCTAATAGCGCTATTGGTTATCTTCGCTTGTAGCTCAGTTGCTGTTGTTGCTCAAGCGGGCAACAGGCATGGAATGGCTGATGGCGCATAGCTTCATTCCTTGTCATCAGCGTTGCAAGATCTAACTAGAGTAGTCTGCAGGCATAGCCACAGTCAGCCTCATCCTCCGCATCATCAATTATCAAAGTTTCTCCCCTGACAGTGCAGTGTTCAGGCTGCCCAGCTCTAACTAACTAGTTAGTACACAGCCCCAGTAGGTTCTGGTGGCCGCAGCAGCTCAGGACGAGGTCAGCAACTTGAATTGACTACGTTGAATATGAGTGCAGGCTGCAGTCAAAGTACTTGGCTAGTACCTAGTTGACGGCCTCTGGACCCATGTTGCCCACCCATGGAAGCAAAAGCTCCGCCCGGGCACAACTGAAACGAACCCCCATGTCTCACTCCCCCTCCACGCGATTGGTCGGCTACCCCGAGATAGTCGATGCAGCTGAGCAGTTGAAGCCGCGCGATGTTGAAGGCCTGGCCTCATCAACGTTATAACCTCTCAAGGTCCAGGCCTCATGGTCTCATCACAAATCCCATGCTACCCTAAATCGCCATAGTTGTCATGGACGAGATATACCAAAAGATTGCCGAGTTCAACCCGCAGCGTCCAACAAGCTCGACCCATGCCAACCCCTTCGAGGTTACCGAACTCTGGCGCAACGATGTCACCGGCATCGTCGAGGCTCGCGATCTTCTTATGACAGTTTCAAGATTTTCATCGTGGTTGGACAGCGAAGTGCGCTTACTCGCCCACGGATCCGAGTCGTTGGTTCTGCGTCTAGTTTGGGCGCACTTCGACCTCGCCGAGTGTCGCGTCGAACTGCCTGAATCCGTCCATAAACCCATGCTCGAAAGCTTTGGCCTGGGAATTGCCTACAACTACTTTTCAAGCAGCGTTGCGGGAGTCACCGCTTTCCCCAAGGTCATGAACCCTCAAGGGGACCAACAGGCCTACGCTTTTAGTTATGCGCCAAAGCTGGCGTCTATTTGGTCGCACACTCGCTTTCGACCTCCGTCTTCGCGCCAATGCGCAACGCATGGCATCGTCATGGCTGGAAAGGAGGAGAAGGAGGCTCTCAAGAGGCTACTCAAGAGCAAATGGCAGCTAACAACTGCATCCCATGCCATGTTTCTCGCCTTTCTGTTCAGTTTCATGCTCCATGGAGAGATTGAGTTGACCCAGGCTGGCATGAAGAGTCGCATTCAGGAGGTAGAGGCCCGGACGGGATACTCGAACTTCAAGACCAAGCGCAAATACCATGCGACCGGCGAGTTGGGGACGCTATCAGCTGAGATGAGTGGCTATGCAACTCGTCTAGCCAGTACGGAAAGAAAGAGCCAGACTCTGGCAAAGTTGATGGACTTTGTCCTACGGACGATAGGCCCAAGCGATGGCACGGCAATCAATGGGGACGGACTCATGAAGCACCACATCGGGGTACTGCAGCAGCGGTTGAGCATGCAGGTCATGGATCGGGAGTATACGCTGAAGCGGGTACAAATCCAGATCCAAGCGGTACGTTCGTTGACTCTCAGGGTGCAGGAAGACGACAGTACTAACCAGCCTTGACCAGCTTGTCAACCTCATAACCGAGCATGACAGTCTCAACAACTTTGATATTGCTCTATCGAGCCATCGGGATGCCTCCTCTATGAAGACACTGGCATTTGTCACCATGTTTTTCCTTCCAGGCAGCTTCATCTCGGCGCTCTTCTCAACCGACCTCTTCGACTGGGATTCGGTGAAGCCTGGAAGCATCGCGGTACCTTCGACGCCGCAGTTCGGTCTGTACTGGGTTGTCACGGTTCCTTTGACGGTCATCACCTTCGTGCTCTACTTTGCATGGTTGAGGTTCTCTCTCAGACGGCGTGAGAAGGAAAGTGAACGGATGAGGCTGGATCGTGGAGGTACCGGAGACTCGAGGAGACAGTCTCGGACAACCAAGCAAGTGTTGAAGGACAAGCGGAAGCAGTTTAAAATGGCTTGGCTAAAGGGAGACAGCTGATTTTCGAAGCATGAGTTCTTTCTGAGGCGTGTATTTTCGATGAATGTTTGGCGTACGGCGTTGCTAGAGATGCTTGGCATGACTTTATGTATATCACATGTTAACTGGTAATTAACCTAGTAATTAGTTAGTCTAGATGCCCTGACGAGCTAGCAAGCGTTGGCTTTGCATTGTAGTAGTTATATTTATTTCTACTCTCAAGCACACCCGTGATATATATAGTTAGAACAGAGATCAGCAACATCAAAGAAATCGTGCTGATCCCATTATCCTACTACTGTACGTAGGATACTCTAGTCGCGTGATCTACAACGCCCTCGGGAGACCCGAATCTCGATCGCATCTTATAACTACCTAGGTACCTAAGGTAAGGTAGTCAACAAGTTCTTACGAGAGCACAAGCACGACTCAGTCCTACTAAATTTACAGCGCTTCAGCACCCACAGCCTTGTCCCACCATGACGCAATAACTTCATTGGACAAACTTCGAACCAACCGTCTATCGTCGTTCGGAATCGGACCTCTCCCTCCGTCAAAACAAGTAGTTAACGTTAGCCCGTCGTGGTCGAAGCCTTTTGAAGCTTGCGGTGACTCCTTCCCTCGAATCCCTCTTTCTTTCTCGCACCCGCCGTCCGTCGTCGCTGCCGTGTATAGCCAGCTTTGGCTGAGCATTTTTCTTCCCCTCATTCTTCGTCGCGTCTCTTAATAACAAGATCACCTTTGACCTTCATCTTACCGGCGTACGTTAAAACTGCTGTCGCGGATCCTCGGGAGCTTCATTGGAGGCGGGCCGTCGCAATCTCCGATTTATTCACGAGTTACGGGCTACTAGTCCATCAGCAAAGGCAGCGGCAACTATACACCAAGCGATCATCTGTCCCAGTCAAAAACGAGGCTATCACCAGAAAACCAAGACTCGATACCATGGCCGCACGATCCGCGTCAAGCACTGCCGCCGCAGCGCCAAGCTCTGTTGTGCCCGCTCAGCTTGGCTTCCTTGCCATCTTCAATCCCTCCCTGGGTAATACAGACGAGACTATCGACGACCAGATTGTCTACTACGCCTCTGTCACCACCCAATCCTCCTTGCATAAGCGCCGGCGCACTCGAGGCCAGCCCATCCAGGATATCTCCCATGAGGAGCGTAATGAGCGCCTCCGCCAGATCGGCCTGGCCCAGGGTATGGCTAGTTTCAGTCGAGGTTTTGCCAGTGGCGCCGCTGTAGATACCATCGACACGGAGAAATCGAGGGTCATACTGCATGAGCTGGAGCCCGGATGGTGGATTCTAGCCGTAAGACTCGCCGATACTGCTGATCCCAGGCTCTCTCACTGACCAGACTCTTTAGAGCATTGACTTGACCAAGCTGCCTCTTCCCCCAAGGCTCACCACCAAGAACAGCGAACCTGCCCAAGAACGATTCGAGTACTCTAGTCGTGAACTGAAGCCTGCGAGCTTGCTTTTACGGGATTTGCTACGAGCCCATAGCATCTTCCTTATGCATCATGACTCGTCCTTGAGCGCCTTGTTTGTGCGAACTAGGCGGACCAAATTTATCACCATACTAAGTCGATACTGGGACTTGTATCTCTCAACATGGAACGTTATGATGCACGGAAACCCAGCCCGCGATATCTTCGGGGGCATAAACGTCGCTGCCTCTGGTGAACTGGGAGTCGGTGTAGGAGAGGAGGACCGCGGCAGCGGTGAGCGAGATATGCTGGAGGGCCTAGTCGGGAGAATAGAAGGACTCGTCGACCTGGTCGTCTCCAAATTTGGCGACTACAATCCTGACGCACCTCCCACAGATGGAGCGACTGGCGATTCTGATCAATGGCTAGGAACAGGCAAGGAGCCTGGCCCTGAGGACGGTGCTATTTTCCTCGGCACAGGTGCTTTGTCCAGAAAGTCTCTGAGAGATGTGACACACTGGATGGGAGACTTGTACACCTGGGGAGATCACGCGTATGGAGTAATTGAAAGTCCGACATCGGTACGGCGTGCGAAGAGGACAAGGGCTCGAGCAGCTGCACAGCAAGCTGCCTCGGAACAGGCACCATCGAGTGACACTGCCGGATCCTCGAAGCCTGCAGTCGAGCCTGCGGTTGTTGGCAACTCAACCAATGATCAACCTCTAGCACAAGAGGGTGAAGATGGCAAACTGGACAAAATGGTCAGCTATTTGAAGCTGGGATACGGCACATACTGGTCGCTGCCTGGTGGATCTGGTGACTCTTCCGCCAAAGATTCCTCAGAAATAGCAATCCCACAACAGGATGCAAAGCCTGGAGAAGAGTTGCTCAAGCCCTCTCGACCCAGCTTGTCAGGCCGTATAAGTTCCTTCGACGCTGCTGGCCACTACCTCATCGGCCTCAAAGGAGCTATTGATGAGGAATACAGTGACCCTGATAGCCAAAGCTCCGACGACGCCGGAAACGTTGAGTACAACTCTCGCACTGTCTTACGGACTGTAAATGTTGAGCTTGAAAGCGAGGCTTCGGGCCGACCAGAAGCCACGATAGTCCGCGACTTTGTGCATCCAGCCAGTGCTCTCACACAGTCGCAGGTTGTCGGTAATATGATACCGGGCTACGATTCGCATGACCTCAACAAAGCTAAGAAGCTGCGCGTGGTTGTCTACGTGAACCGGCCGTTCATGTTTACGTTCCTCTTCAATCTTCGCACCGATTCCCTTGCCTTGGATGCCCTCTACCGCTCGCTGCATCATCAGCTTGCTCCTCTGCGTAGGCCCCTCCTCTCTTCCACACGATATCGCGCTGAGCGGCCGGGTGCCGAAATTGGCTCTTCCGGTGAGAACGCAGAGAATAGCATCTACGATCTCATCTGGGACCCTCACTCGTTGACCGTTCACTCTACGATACCCAGCATCCCGGACAACTACATCGAGCCGGAGCCCTGGTCCCGTCCCGACTCCCTCAATACTCACCTCCACATCCTCAATCTTTATGCCGCAACTCGCTCCCGTGCCACCGCCCTCGAGCGCACCGAAAAGTCCAGCCGCGGGTGGTGGATCGTCTGGACGCGGCTCCTCGACCGCCAGGACGAGCCCTCGCCGAGCACCAATCTCTCCACCATACACGAGACTGGTGGCGATGCAGACCTAGGCCCCAGCCACGCCGTCGATCAGGGGAGCAATAGTTCATCCGAGTCTCTGCCTCGCGAACCAGACGTTGCAAAGGAGATTTTTCTCATTCGCCGCGCGAGCGATCACGTCGGCTTCCGCACCGACGCCTCGACAGGTGGCGGCGATGGTGCAGGCAGGCTCGCCCATGGTATTGGTGTTGATACACGACGCTACGTCGAGGAACTGCTGAACCTGTTGTAAGACTTGTACTATTATTATTTATGCTGATTTTACAGCTGGGAGTCCCATGGATAGAGGCTGTGTATTCTGGGCCTGCATTCTTGGGCCGGGGTTTTTGAAGTGGGCATGGGCAACATGTACTCCGTACGTACCTAGATATTGACGGTCCCGCTAGGCCCGATCTAGATAAGCCGCACTACTCCCCAGATAGGAAATTCACTGACAAAGCAAGGACATGAAACGCACGTACCACGAGCCTGTCTATATGTGTATTCGTACCTCCTCGTCCCCCGTATTGGCTAAACAAAGCCCCCTGCGCTGTGCTTGCGAGAGAGGGCACGTTGGTTCGGATTGGGTTGCCTCTCAGTCATACAGAGTTGGTCGTATATGAGGGAGGATCTGAATGAACACGAAAGGGGTCGTAGATTCGAGACACGCCCTGAAGCTTACATCCTTCTCCCCGTGCCTGTTGGCCGATCGTCAAGGATGACATTTATTGCCCCGGTGATGAAATTCCGAAGGATATTCATTTGAAGAGAAGCCGTGTTGGTCACGGCGTGGCTCACTGGCGTTTCGCACGGGCTGACTGTTCATCTAAAGCCGATCGATAATCACTGGATAGTCTTTAGGCTCACTAGCAAGTCCGGACAAGTAAGTTCATTAGAGGCTGGGCACATGAATTTCATGTCGCTTAGCAACCTAATCAAATAGTTAGTTAGTCAAGCCACTCATCTACCACGATATTGACGCAATCAATAGCAGTTAAGTCACACCAAACAGAAGCCAAAGAGTTGATCAAAAAAGTCCCAGCATTTAATCTATCCAACGAGCATGTTCTCAATATGTACATGGAAGAAGTCGATAAAGAATAGCGAGCCGTAGTCTAGCTATCCGTCCAAGAAACCAAAACACCCCAATACAGAATCCCAGGACCTCGTCGAGTTATCCCTTCGAGAGGTCCCTCCCTTGTTCTTCTTACTACGCCCAGGCGCCTTCAAGGGGTGATCAGATTCCCGTGTCATGAAAAGTCATAAACCGAGAGAAGGTCATCTAGTGACGTTTCCTTGGGCCCAATGATGCACGATGGTGAGGAGCTTAGTTGAACCACCACTCGACCTCAGTACGTCCAGAATCAAGGCTACCCCAGATCTCCTTGTAGGTCTTGCGGCTAACATCGATGTCGTTGATGAGGCAGCCCATGCACTTGTCCTTAACGGTGGCAGTAGTAGTCTTGCCGTTGGCTTTGATCGTGATGGTCTTACCACACATGGGGTTGCCGTTGGACTGCTCGCCCATGAGCAGGTGGGAGAGGGCGACGACGTTGATTTCCTCATCTTGGCCGGAGACGTCGTCACCACAAGCACCCAGGCCAATATCGTAGTAGGTGAACTCGCCAGACTTGGCGGCGCTGCTGCCACCGCTGCCGCCACCGCTGGTCTGCTTCTTAGGGACCTTCTTGTTGACAACGGGGGCAGGGGCAGGGGCGGTGTACTCGGCAGCTGGGGCCTCCTCGGTGGTAGGCTCAGGCTCGGGAATGGCCTCTTGGGTAGTGGGTTCGGGAGCCTCAACCACGGAAGTAGTCTCAGGGGCGGGAGGAGTGTAGACGCTGGTGGCCAGAGTGGTGGTGGGAACGGGAACGGGAGCAGGCTTCTCCTTCTTGGGAGCCTGCTTCTTAGGGGCAGCCTTCTTAGGGGCAGCCTTCTTGGGAGCTTGAGTCTCGACGAACTGGGCAGCCTCCGACGTAGGGGCAGGCTGCTCTTGACCGGGGGTGACCCAGACAGTGGTGGTCGCGTCGACCATCTTAGTAACGTACTCGTACTCGGTCACCCACTCGACCTCGGTGACAACATCACGCTTGTCGTTCTTGTGATGACGGCGGTGTTGGTGGATGCCGTGAGGGTTGCCATGGGGCTGGGCAACGGCCACAGCGGCGAGGAGGGCAGAAGCGATAGTGAAGGACTTCATTGTGATTTTGTTGTTGTTTGTTTCTGTTTCGAGTCCAACCAGTGAGTGGCTGTAGCTGTGGTACGTCTCTTGGTAGGAGGGAGACGATATGATATCTCAACGCGATGTGGTTTTGAGGTGTAAAAGAAGGTAGGCGAGATTCTGTTCAACAGGAATGAACTCGCACAATCAATAAGAATTGAAGGAGTGGACGTTGACGTCTGATGTACGAGGGAATGTGTGCGTGAGAGAGAGAAGAGTCCTGCTCAGTGGGAAGGAATGGTGTTTGAACTCGAACTGGTTCTGATGTGAAGAAACAAAACAAGGGGGACAAGCCTGGTCTAAAGAGGGAGGAAACGACGGTTCTTAATACGCCTCGCCGTAAACGACGGCTCCAGGGCATTCATGCTAGCTCTTAAGACTTGGCCGAGACTTGGCTGCAGCCGACGAGACTAGGTCAGGTACCAAGAGCTATACGCTGCACGCAGAAGGTATCTCCCAACTCTGCCCACCACCACTACAGACTCTGCCGTACCGGATCCGTCCCCCCGAGGTAGCCCCAACCCACATACTTTCTGGGTGTACTCCGTACTGTACAGTACATACTTAACCCCTGGTCCTCTGGCGCCTGGGGATCCGAAGGGTGTGGGTGGGGAAGTAAACGGCATGGCACGGACGTGGTAAGCTGCCATCTCTTGTCTTGGGATCCTCACTGGACCATTAGGATCTACCGGAGCCATCCAGCAACCAAGAGCCCCTAGCAGGTCCTGGCCATGCGAGCGGAAAAGCCTAACGGAAAGGGGAGACTAAAAAAACACGAAGAGGTAACCAGGGCGCCAGGGGTGCGTGGCATCATCAAGGGGCTTCGTGTTGCGTCTCTGAGAACAGGACAAACACACATGCTTAACCGGTTGCCAGCACTCGCCGGACGCGGCGACTCGAAATCCCCTCATACAGAGAAATGAGAAACATGCTAAAGGACGAACGCGTAGGTGCCGGCGTAACCTTTGTCGAACAAAGTACCTACTGCAGTAGAGTCATGCTGATGTTCCGCGCTTGCTTGGATCACTTCCCACAGTGGCCCGACCCAGAGCATGTTTCCTCAGCTTAGCCTGTCATGATTGGCCATGCTGCAAGGGGCCGCCCTTTCGCCATCTTCCGAGTTAAGGCCTTGTTGTCAGGGACCAGGGGCATCGCGCTCAGAGGTGGCCAATGGCAACTCCAATGTGCCTGGTGCGGAGTTTGGAGCCAACAACCAGCTGCTGTGCTGGAGGGATACAACGATCTCTCCGCTGTCGCCATGTGCCTGGCCCGAAACACAGAGGCTGACTCTGGCTTACAGTATGCCGTTGAGTCGACGAGTCGACAAGCATCGTGACAGTGGCCCTGAAACGCGGCCCAGAGTCACCACTCGGCTGGATGTGCTAGCTATCTTGGCTTGCAGTGGTCTGAAAGAAGCTCAAAGAACCCTGGTACTAGTGAGAAGATTCTTCGTTGTCTTCCGCCTTCTCTCGTTGGGTCCGCATGGTTCTTTGGTAGAAGTGTTTGGCGCGAATGCATGCGTGACGTCGAGACTTCGTGACTCAAGAGTCCCTTTGTTGGTCTCCATATGCGCTCTTAATTGCAATGCCATACTGTACGGATATGATGCAGAGTAATGCGGTGTGATTGAAAATTTCATGCTCCAAGCCTTCTAACCCTCCTCCCCACAGTCAGCAGCGCTTGGTCTGCTCCGTACCCCAAAGGAAGTCCTTGTCGACAAGAACCCGACAAAGACATCGGGCCAGGGGGCGACAGAACCCACAGGAGAGCAAAGTAAAGCCGTCTCAGTAGGCTCTAGTACAGTATTGTCTCGTTTGTTGCACAGTCCTCCAACCTCCTCCAATTCACGAGACAGAAAAGCTGTAAAGCTGTAAACAGTCGCAGTCAGGGTAGTTGAGGGTTGTTGAGGCGGCGTAAACCGCCCACACCTCGCCTCGCCCGCCACCAGCAATGAATAGGCTGCCTGCATTATGTAACTGACCGAGAGAACAACTCCCGCATGCCAACTTGTTACCATTTGGTTGGATGACCCGATTGACATGCCGAACCACCAAGCACGTGCATCCACATGGATCGATTAATCGAGGACGGAAGGGGCTGGACGACGTTGCATGCTGTGGTTGGTCAGAGCTCACCCTACAGATAGATCCTGAAGCTTGGTTCAATATCCAGGTCTAGAGTTCAGTATGCATGCCGACAACGGATCATGTCGTCAAGACGAAACGCTCTTTGCTCTACTGTCATCATTCGTCACCAACCGGATTTCGCTTTGGCCTTTGCTAACTTTCTGGTGACCTGCGCGGCTTGTGAAGGAGAATAGGAAAAGGCCCTGGCGTTGGAACACAGGCCGGTCCTCGTCGAAGATCTCATCCACTTTGAATGCTTTCTTGGCCATCTTGACAAAGTTCATATCCGCTCGTCTTCTCTTCTTGAAGCAAAAGTAGATGATAGCTGCGGAATTCAGCTCTAGTAGTGCCTTGAGCGTCGACATCAAGAGCGGAAATGCTGGTTCAAAGTAGACACATTCGCCAGCCAGAATCACATCTGGCTTTTGATCCAGCACAGTCGCGGGCAGTGGCTCACCCCTACAAGGATAGGCAAGTGTTAGCCAACCAGCTACCAGCTCTGTAAGAATGCAACTCGATCCTTGCAGAACTTAAATGAGCGTCCAACAGAGTGTGTTGAGACGTAATGAAGTCAGGCACATGCACGCACCAGTTGAGCACCATGGCTTTGGCCTTGTCTTGCAGGTTGTTCAACTTGATGTTATGCTGCATCAGTTCGAACATCTCGATCTGGTCCGTTACCACCAATGGGTTCCGGAGCCCACATTCAAGAGCCACGGCGAGGCCGACAAGACCCCCTCCGGCTCCGAGTTCCAGTCTGAACGATGTCAGCAAGTCCGCTCCGTCTCAATCCTTCTCTCCCACTGTCCGCACGAACCAAGAACAACCTTGGAAGGCAATGATTCAGGTTACATGTTGTGCAGACTCAATAGGCAGAGCATAGGAAGGTACTGACATCCGCGCGTTGCTGAGTCGGTCTCGGTGATACCGCAACAAGTGCTTTCCGAGGAGCATACCCGCAGGCCATGTCTGCCCGCCACACCCAGTTCGAACATCTTCACGCAGCTTGAGGGAGTGAGAAAGGACGCCGTCGAAGTCAACGTGCGCGACTCCGATAGCCTTGAGTATCGGCAGCGGAGCGAGATCCTCGCTGATGGAGACGGGGTCCATCAGGGGAGAGGACGGCGGACTGCTCATTGTGAAAGACGGTAGCGATGCTTGATTTGCAAGGGGTGAGGGCTTCTCGTGCCGACAGCGGTAGAGTATTGGGACAACGAAGGAGAACCAGAGATATCGTCGGGAAGGGACAAGGCCAATAATTAGCGCCGAGAGAGGGGGGAAGAGAGGGAGAGATCAAGGGATAATATCTGAAGAGTGCTCCTGGAAGTCGAAATAGTGTGGATGATAAGGGCAATAGCTGCCTCTTCTATCACTGCGTACTTGCTAATCTGAGGTAGGTAGAATGAAGGAAGGCACGGTTACTATGTAGCTTCCCGTGTCACCTCAACTTTGCCTGTTGAGCTTTTGCTTTGCATGCTGTTGCAAATCCAGACTCAAGTGGACCCTTATCTAGCCAGGATCGATTGGCTCCTTAAGCTTCGTGGACTAAACGAGACCACTAACTAGGGGATAAATCCTTCCAATCGAGCCTTGCGTTGTGGCGATAACGGTTCCTTCCCGTAGTTTCATTGTGCTAGGCGACCCTGCCCCTATGGGTAGCAACCTAGGTACGTAAAAAAATTCAAATGGCCCCTCATAAAATAAGTCAACTAACGTTGGATTCTTTGGTGGCCCCGTGGGTATCAAAATAAATGGCCGGTTTACCACGAGTTTTGGCTGTGATGGGCGGTCATCTAATCTGACACCCACTAGATGGCCGAGGCGGCGGTTTCTTTCTTCTTCGCCCCTGCCCTGCCCCGTTTCATAGCTACAGCCACTCGTAATAACGAAAATCCGGCCAGCGACACAAAACCATTGTCGTTCTATTGGAGATTCGTTATACAAGTATGTGCCCTCGGCGGGACACGTAAACACAAAATCCTTCCAACAGAAGCCGCTATTGCTAATAATTGTTCCTCCCTGTCTAGCTTGGACAGGATTTGACCCTCGGGATGCAAGGCAATTACCCTATCGGGATGGGGGGTTGTGAGTGATGTCGTGGGAGGGACGTCTAAATGTCTCAGTTAAGTTCTAGCCAACGGACCTCGTTCAGGAATGCGAATATGGGCGATAGTTACCAGCCTTGAAGGACTACCGTTTCGCCCTTCCCAACCACAGCTCGACTTCCGTCTTCTTTCACGCATTGCTTCAAACTGAGACACATTGCCTCCTCCCGCAATGGACGACTATACCGAGCATCAGCCCCTTGGTTTAACTATTGGTACCGTATTATATCCTTCTCCCATACTGCAAAGATGGCCTAGTGGACCACTTATACAGGAATGAAGGGTGTATTATCTCTCAGTGAACTCCTCGTCCGACCAGCCATCATCATGTCAGTGACGATATGCCCTCGTGCGGCCTCGCCTGTCTCCTGGCCTTGTGCTTTCTCTCCCCTCCTCTCTTCCTCAATTCTCTCCTTCGTCTTCCTCCAGCTCATTCCACTTGCCCGTGAATGGCGTCTCTTGATTCATCAGATTTGAAGACCCAACGCTGAGCAGCGCGCTGTTATGCCATGATGCTCCCCTTCATGATATCAGTCGTTGTCGTTCTACATCTCTTCCACTTTACGAGTTGTCAACCCACCATCAACTTTCCAATCAACTCCCAATTACCGCCAGTAGCTCGGATAGACGAGTCTTTCTCTTACACCTTCTCACAGTACACCTTTCGGTCGGACTTCAACATATCGTACTCACTTGGAAACGCACCGGAGTGGCTATCCATTGATAGTGACCAAGGCCTCCTCTATGGGACTCCATCCGACAAAAGTGTCCCCAAAGGCGAGGTTGTTGGACAGACCGTTGAAGTCATTGCTGATGATGGCGCTGGGTCTAAGTCTCTCAGCGCGACGCTTGTCGTCTCCAGAAGCCGGGGCCCCTCGGTCAAGACCCCCCTTTCAGATCAGATCGAAAGCTTTGGCGACTACTCAGCACCCTCATCACTAGTATCTCATACTTCTACCGACTTCAGTTTCTCATTTGATCCTGAGACCTTCGAGTACCAGCCTGACATGATCAACTATTACGCCACCTCCGGTGACAGCAGCCCTTTGCCTGCCTGGGTGAGGTTTGACGCAGGATCCCTTACGTTCAGCGGCAAAACACCACCCTTTGAGTCGCTCATACAACCCCCTCAAACGTTCGATTTTGACCTGGTTGCGTCAGATATTGTGGGCTTCTCGGCAGTATCCATCTCTTTCTCCATTATTGTTGGGAGGCACAAGCTCAGCGCAGACGAGCCCATCATCAGGTTGAACACAACACGCGGAAAGAAGCTCAGTTACGATGGACTCGCGGACAGCATTAAGCTCGATAATAAGCCCGTCATGATGAGTGAAATGGATATCTCGACGACAAATATTCCTGATTGGCTGTCTCTAGATGAGGACACCTGGGTGATTGATGGTATGCCAGGGAAAGGCGACCACTCAACCAACTTCACTATCAACTTTCGAGATTCATATCAAGACACACTCTCCGTTGACGTCTTCGTCAATGTAGCAACCGCCCTCTTTCGCTCCACATTCGATGATATCGAAATCAGGGCTGGTGAAGATGTTGAAATTGACCTGAAGCCATACTTTTGGGATCCGGATGATCTAGACATTGAGATATCCGTGAAACCAAGCAAAGATTGGCTCAAGCTTGAAGGATTCAACATAACCGGCAAGGTTCCCAAATCGGCTTCGGGGGACTTCAAGATTGCTGTCACAGCGTCCTCAAAAAGCTCCAGTGCCACAGAGACCGAGAGTCTGAACGTGGGCCTCTTGGCTTTTACACCAACTCCCACACCCTCGTCTCAAACATCAGTTTCGTCAACGGCTACAAGAAAACAAACGTCCGTCCCGCCTACTGAAACTTCTTCCGAGCCCAGGACACAGCCATATGACTCTGATGGGGGGCTATCCACTGGTAACCTCCTTCTGGCGATTCTCCTACCCCTCCTCGTTCTCGTGTTCCTCATAATGCTACTCATCTGCTGTCTCATCCGCCGCCATCGAGCGCGACAAACATATTTATCTGCCAAGTTTCGCAACAAGATCTCAGGTCCAGTGCTTGAGAGCCTGCGCGTCAACGGAAGCTCGTCTGCCATGCAAGAACCTGGCAAGGCTGCGAAAATCGGCGCCAGGGAGCAACAGCTACACCGGCCCGCAAGGCCACGTTATCCAGAAATGGGATCAGAGGCATTGACAGTATCATCGCCGACATTGGGGGTTATGACGACGCCCGAGGTTCCGTCGCGATTCATGGCTGAGGACTCCAGCACCGGACTATCACGATCTGATAGTATATCCTATAGCGACGACGGGCGACGGTCATGGATTACGGTAGAAGGGACCGCAACAGCGACGGCGCGAAGAAGCCAGTCTTCGTTCAGGAGCCAGCAATCAGATACGACATTCTCAGAGTCAACTCATCATCTAATACCACAGCCGGCATTCCTCTCAGAATCTGGGGGCAACTCATTTAGAAGTGGGCTCGACCTGACCATTCCATCTCTCGACGACTTACCCAGCATGAGGACCCAACCTGGACAGACTCAAGCTGATAGTCCTTTTTATTCAAGCGGCAACGTTAGCTCTTTAGCTTTCGCATCTTCTCATCAGTCCAGCCCCAGGCTAATAACTGGGGGCTTCCCAATCAGGGCAGTGGATACAAGTAATGATGCTCGACAACTCTCCAGAGCTCATCAGACACTGCTAGGCGAAGGTGCCCAGAGTATGCCACATCTGAGGCGGCCGGAGCCAGTGCGTTTGCCCAGTCAGCAGCTTCTTGGCGAGGAGAGCCACGCCGGCACCCGGCCATGGTACGATGCCGAAGGATCGAGAGGACTCTTTACAGATTCGTCGTTTGGATCTACAGAAAATTGGCGCCCCCTCGGGGGACGTCGCGACACGACCAGCCTGTCCTATAGACAACTGGTGGATGAGTCGCCATTTCACCCAAACAGACCAAGTACCGCCATGAGCTCAAGTCGAGACGGGGCGCAACCAGGAGAGCGAGCAAGCTCAGAACTCATATCCCCCAGCCAATGGGGAGATGCCCAAATGAGCGCCCAAGGGTCCTTAGCATCGTTCCGAGGAGGCTTTGGAAGGTCAATGAGCAGATTGTCGCGGCTGAGTGTAGATCCCCTCAGTGTGGGCAGCAGAGGCTCGAGACTAGGGGAGGCTTCGTCTGCAAATTGGAGACGAGAAGATTCGGCAAAGAAGTCGGAGGGGGGTAGCTATGCATTCCTCTGAGCAGCGTTGGGCTCTCGTCGGTGCTGGTTGATGGGTTCTGGATTTCTGGATATATTTGACGATTTGATTTAGCATGATACCACCGCATTGAAGACACATTTAATTGATAGCTAGTCAGTTTATCGGCTGTAAGTAGGTGGAGAGCATAACTAGGTAGTTACATTGCTGGCTGTAAGCTGTCAGTATGGGCAGGTTTCGGTAGGCGTAGAAGTACAAGTAGAGTACTCGGTAGCGAAAACATAGTTCCAATATCGTTACCAAAGCCTATCTAGAGTCGAAGCCCTTTTCTTGGGTTACAAAGATGAGTGTGACTATTCGGGACATATGTGTTCTAACCGAGTTCTGGCTAGACTCGCATCTCTGGTGAGCACGTTGAATATGAGGCAATGTTGAGGATGACGCAGCCACACCCTGATAACCCCACGGTTATCCGGAGGCCTATGATGTGATGAATTTATCGCTATTTGTTGTTTAGTTAATATTGATACCCTCCGGACCGGTCCGCGCCAGCTGGGGGCACGCGACCAGAGCTTTGCATAGTAATGAATTATCCGATCAAATCAAAGACAGAGCCATAAGCAGCAGACAACTTCTCACGAGGTACCAGAGGGTGGCGAGTATGACGGGATGGAAATTTTCCAAAAAAAAAAATCACTCTCCCCATCCCAATGCAGCGAGGATATGCGCGGCGGCCAACAATAAGGGACTATTTAGGCGCCAACAGCTGACGGTGCAGGTTTTTTTTATACTCTCATTTGACCCTTCTTGGGGTTCTCTCGTTTCCCTGCTTCTGCAGTAGTAGCGGGATGGATGGAGAGTCTAGAATCAGCTGTTGTTGAGTCTGCCCGTGTAATAATCGGCTTCATCAGTGGCAGGTAGGCAGGTCAAGAATGCCCGAGGAACGGTTCCATTCCCATGGCAACAGGGGCAATATTACCTGCGCCGCACCATTACCTTGGTCGCCACTGGTTCAAGAAGATCACCATGTAGTTAGTTGGTTAGTTAGTTACTGTAGTTAGTTAACTTGGAGGAGAGAAAAGAGCCGAGTTGTTGGCCTCGGGCTTCTGAGCAGGCAGGGCAAAGAGTGAGAGCCCAGAAAAGCACCTTGATCAGTGACGAGGTCACCAGCCACAGGCGGTAGCTACCCCGCTTCCTCCCGGTTTTTCTCACTTCACCACCGCTGGCCAGGCACTATCTGCTAGGTAGGTATCTACTACGTACGGCGCTGAGGCAGCCCCCAGGGCCCTTCTCTCAACACCACTAAGCCTAATAATATCCGCTACATCCCACATCCACCATCCACACACAACCTAACAATCTCATCCATCCGCACCTCGCACCATCGCCCGCTCCGCAACAATACCGTGAATCCACCTCCACCACGCTTCCGCCGCCGGCATCGTGTGCCCTGTGTGGTTTTTTCCCTCCTCCTCCTCCTCCTCC